>CM023199.3:181195-294324 GCA_004115045.4 Sinella curviseta | reverse complement strand
CACGGGTGAGAGAATATGGCACAATATGACGTAGACCCAGTGCAAATTAAGAGCTAGTTGTATAGTAATGTCAAACACTTGTTACATTTAGTTGATCGGCGGCTGTGATACAGGTACGCTGCTTTCGACTCACTTCACTGGCAACCCGACAAGCCAAACGTGTAAAAGGGGCCGTAGTAGTGACCACGAACGTCGTTATATCCTGCCCCGCCGCGTCAATCAAGTGTAGTTAGGGTTTATGGAGAAGACATGAAGTCTGCTATGTTCAACTTGCTGTAGTACGGCAAGTAAATGCTAAATGTCGCCAAGTTTTCTTCCTCAGTTTATACTTGGTGAGTCTTAATGAAACTAGCGAGTAAGCCGAGCGCACAAAACATTTCGTGGAAATGGTCAGGATTTCGTGAGAGCGATTACTTTGAATATGATTAACGATATGGATACCATTAATGCTCGTTGGCCTGCCTCCACTGCGTCGGGATTGGGGTTCAATCAATTATGTATGTATGTAGAGCTGTTAATTAAAGCTAAATATTAGGTAATTTCTATGATTTCACTACTAAGGATAGACCGGAATAAGTGGGATGTGCATGTAATTGTACGCAATTTCTAAATACCTTGATTTCTCAGGGAACAAAAGCGATCCGCTGCAAATATAATGCACAGGAAACATCATTGGCTTTATTTAGGTACCAAACTAATTCCCATCACCGAAACTAAAATACCTACAGGGCAGCGTACAACATGATATAATGAGATATTGCATGAAATTGACCGAAATGATTACTATTCGTTTGCATTTTGACACAAATTGTTTATGTTTACAAAATACGATTTTTATCCTTGTTTCCAGTAGAAATGAAAGTACGCCTAGTAAATATAGACAGCCAATGAATGTGAGGATTCCCAAGTACGCTGCTGTACCAAGTTTATCACCATATATTGTCTTGGGTTTGAGACTGGGATCCTCCAGAGGTAGTTTGTTGCTCAATCTATACTCAAAACTTCTCCAAATCCGCCACCTCTCCGGCAAACCCATTTGCAGAATTCTTGAGTAAGCCTGAAAAAGCCAGTATCTGTTTACCGTATAGACTTCTAGAAAATACTCAAAAGTAGTTAGAGGATCCTGTACTAGGGGAAAGCATTGCATATTCTCATTTCCAGACATATTTCTGATTTGTTGGTTGATGTACAACAACCCGTCAAACATGGCATCTGAGCCCAAGCCGTACGCAAATTTATTCATAAGGTATCTTATGTATTCTTTCTTTCCGAACGAGCGAAATTTATGCGTAATATCGTAGAAGCTTTGGTTGAGAAGATGGGTTAAGTTTTTGCGGGCAAAGCTGTCATGATATACATTCCAAGGAGAGACCGATAGTGTGTTTATAAAAAGAATCTGATACCCTGCTTCGAGTAAGCCCCTAAGGGAGACAAATGGCGTTTCTGGTTGGAATACTGTGAGCACACTTACAATGCCATTTGAGTAAAATTAACAAACGAAAAAACCCACAATCTCAACAACTACAAGCAGTTTGAAAGTATTCCAATAGGACGGCGTGAAGGTTCCTATTGTCACTCCGAACAAGTCCAAGGCTTTTGTTATATATGGGATTCGACTACAAATTGACAGTCGCTTAATTAGGGCTGCCACTGCGAGTATTGTAGCGATCAATGCAAACCATATTTCGGTGGAAAATGATTCTAGCCAAACCGTGAAGTCAACACGCTTGTGTCTCAGCTCTAGAATATCTTTACAATAAATCGGCAAATCGTTACTGGTCCATAAATAGTAAATCCCAGTGTATGTTTTATACATCATTGAGAATTTCCATTTGTCGTAATTCACATAAGAACTTCCTATGTCAATGTATTGTCCTGTGTAATATTTGTTGATTTGCCGCATATGAGTGATGTTACGTCTGTCTAATAGCTTCACGGTCATGTGGTAAACTTTTGAAAGCAAAATTATGGTCAATACTTCTTGCGTACAATATCTAAAACTGCTTGACGTAATTCTCAGTTCCGAACAGGCTAAGGGGTCACTGCTGTAATAACTCATATTCATGTCCATAAAAGGCAGCGTTACTACTGCATTAACTTTCCTTCCTTCCATGCTTGCAAAATATTTTTTATGTGTCATCATTGGGCTCTCGAGTTGCTTTACAAAAAATATGTCTAAGACCCCTTGACTTTCATTGTGCTCGCACCCATACGGGCACTGAATTCGATAACACAATTGGACTTGAGATAATAATTAAAGATATATATCCTTTTGTCGTCAAGATTTGTTGGAAGAGGTGCATATCGCAGCATTAGGAACATGTGGATGGGTGCATGCACAAATCCGAAAATGTTAGTACTGCTTCCCATAACCTCAATATATTTCCATTAAAAGCGTGCAATATCACCTGGTTGTGTGTGTTTGAATGGAAACAATCTGCCAATGTTCTTGCTGTGATTTTTGAACGTCATGCAACGAACTCTGTCGCACTGAAAATGCAACTGATCTGAACCGAAGCAGTGAAACGATATTTCAATCTGCTCAAAGTTTGAATTTAATTTTGAAAAATAAGGCTTGAATCCCTCTTTAATTATTTGCTGTGTTGAGGGCAAGTCATCGGCGAAACCATGCTGCAACGCGACAACGATTATTAGGAAAATCCAAAAGTAAGTGAATCCAAGAATTTCCGGAGCGTGTACCATGTTTGTGATCACAATATTATAAATTAAATTAAATTGATTTTCTGTTTACGACCAATTGGAGGCCTTATAATGTTTCATGAGTTAGTGGGTTTGGTGGTCAGCGTCAAATAATTTAACTTAGAATTATGAACTATAGGGATTGAATTATATGACTGTTTCCAGTTTTGTAAGATTGCCTCAATAAGATAATTTGCTTACAATTAGCTGCAACTTCCAATGTTCACTTAATTTTTTATTCGACCACGAAATATTCAGCGAAGAGATATAATCGATGAAACTTCCGTTCGTTGAAAATCAATACGATTCCAAGACCAACATGAGCACAGAGAATGCACTACACGGGTTCCAAATTTCCTTCCTTGTGTTACCCTGCCTGAGAATGTACGTGAGAAAACTGTGCATTTATGCATTAAACTAGTACGAAATGCAGCAATTATTATACATATACTACATTAGGACATTCTCGATGCGACCATGCTGACCTGTGTATTACGATAAAGATAATCGATAGAATATAAATTGGGTTAGCAGTCAGTGCCCAGAAACTTGAATGTTGGAGATATTCAAGAGCATTGTGGCTCACATTACCATAGTATCACTACTCGAACTAATCGCTGCATTAAACGCAATGCTGGATGGAGGAGCATTTCAGGATAACTGAGCGAGGAGTAAAGCAAATATAACACTTACCGGACACCATTTCGTGTCGTTGAGATGTACCCCTGTTCACTTGAACTGAGGCTTCCATATTTCATTGTAAACTAGTAAAATTTTATATCGAGACCGTTGAACATATTTCATAGGATCTAGGTACTTAATTGGTCACGAACTTAAATCCCGTAGCGAAATAATTACATATATTGGTACAATTTCAATTAGCTGGAATGGTCATATGTAAGAACGTTCAAAATTTTAATTAGTTCTGGTATGCTTTCACATCTATTCATCGTTAGGTATTAACCGGCACAGGTAATTAACTTGTAGGGAGAATATGTTAACTTAAGGCACTAATTACGTCCAAGCATTTACTATTATATTAAATACAGATACTTTTCAGCTGTATTCCCTAATCTACTGTCGTCCAAAAACTGCTCAAATGGTACTGTTAATCTCTACAAACGTTACAGTCTTGAGTTGCACAAGCTATATACGTGACACGAGTGGTTGAGATAAGCAGACAAATAAATGTTCAAGACAGATCATGACAAGATATGATCCAAATTTGTATTCTTGTGAAATCGAAATATGCCGTTAACAAGAAAGTATTGATTTTCTCCAGCCTAATATTTAAAACCATATAACAGAAAAATCGTCAAAATAATCTTATCTATTATATTCCAAAATGCAAATTATCAACGAAATAAAGAGCTAGTGCCTTTATTTCTTCAATGAATAAAATAATCAGACTAGTCATCCAACAATTTGATGATGTAGTAGAACATCGCTGAAAGAAGTGGCGTGCATATTGGAAATATTCCAGATGAAAGATGATAGTTACGCTTAGCACCGTTTGCGTATTTTGACATTCATTGCTCAATTTAATCGTTCATTGTATTCCAATCCAGAATTTTACAGTTAAACCCTACTGCATTGGCAGAAATTGTGCTAAAATTTGATCTTTTGGTTTTTTGCCAAAATTCGTTTAGTTAAATCCGCGTATCTCTTAAAATTTTTCCAACATAATACTCACACCACAATAAGAATGGCTTGAATAAACAGCTAATGCACCTTGTGACGCCGATTAACATACATTGTGCCGACTGCGATATTATTGGTTTAGCAGATTACATGAAGTTAAAAGGTCCTGTTTCCACAAAATTAATCGTCACTCTATTTATTTAAAGACCTGGTTTAAAAAATATGATTGTCGCATTCCACATAAATTATTAAAACTCATGTTTTGATACAAGAGAAGGTCAGACTGATAATGGTCGCATTTTTAGTGTAAATCTAATCCACAATTGGGATCACCTGGATTGCTTTCTCTCCCACGCCGTGTGACTCCTTCTTGTTTATAATTTGTTGTATTTTCATACTTATATACACATTTTTACATTTGCATACAAAATTCCGTTTTGCTTGCCGACATGTTTCATCCTTCTCTGTCCTTCCTGCCATCGGACGAACTCTGGAGAACTCTTTTATTGCCATTGTTTGCATTGCAAATGTACAGAATCCAATACAATGGTTAAATAAACTACTTCTAGCTGTGTTTGTTAGTTGGTGTGGAACGCATTTCATAAAAATTAGTAAAATAATTAGACAAAAATATGAGATTATGTAATGAATGGAGACATCTGCAAATAAAGCAGCTTTTGTTTACTACACTAATTACAGCCTTCCACGACTCATCTATTTTTCCTGCCCCTTCGTTTAATTATAACTAAAAATCAGATAGAATCACCCAAATATATTCAGGTGGAAAATTATGTAGCTATGGATATTTCAGATCGAGTCGCAAAGGCAACAATATCTATTGGAGGGCGCCGGAGGTGACCTATTTAGCACCTATTTATTTATTTAGAACCTATTAAAACAGCTGTATTATGATGCTGTGAAAATACTGATCCACATTTTGATCAGACACCCCTTTGGTCTGTGAACGGGAACACTTTACATGGTAGCCAAGGACTTTTCAGGAGTCCAATTAATGTGTCCAGACTTTTGATACCGGTTCAGAAACCTGTTCTTTAATTCAAAACTGTAGTTAACAATAACGAACAATTTTTGCTTTAGTTTCTGAATGGCGGTCAAATTTCCACTTGTACTAGCAAACATCAAAACGTTGTCTTGCATTTAGATTCAACGAAAAATTCAGCATTCTAAATTTATATAACGGTAGCAAGTGCAATAAGATATTATGCCAATTCGATAAGTTCTTCGCGTGGGCAGTTAGCAACAAACTTTTTTTCTGAAAATTGCGTTTACCACTGTGCAGTTTGTTCTTATCTTGTATATATTTTCATAACCATCTACAATATCAGTTGTGGTATTATTGCGATTGTGGACAGTGTTCAGCTAGCACTTATTGTTTAGCAGTTTTTGGCAACTCTGGCTGTCGGATGCTTTTGAAGTGAAATTTCAGGACACTATGGGTAAAGCAAGATGCATCCCAACTGCATACAATTCGTCTCCAGATACGTTATACAAATTTTTAAATAAATGCTCATGTTATTTCCATTAAGTATCATTGAAGATTTTTAAGTTCTCAGGTAGGATGTATTTGAAGCTGCGGATCGCTGCCATTATTACATTAGTTGGGTGGACAGTGAGAACAGTGGTAAGGGAAACATAATATTATTGTTTCTTATACTAGTTAGAGAAATCTACAAAGCACTCATAATCAGAATTTGAAACGACAAACATTGTTCCAGCGAATCTGATTAATGGTAAAAATTGTATTGCGTGAAACTTACAGAAGTCGGCGTCACTGTCTGTATCTGATTTCACCAGAAATATATCAAAGAAAAAAATGTGTTTAAGAAGGGCTGTAAACCTATTTTATACTTCGCACCTACCATTTGTCAACAGCTTCACTTGTTATTGTTAAACAGCAAGTAAAACATTAACTTTATGGAAAACGGGAGACATTGGATCGTCCCATAAATCATAGAAAGTAAAAATGGTGCATAGAATTGTGAGTCCTATAATTGCTGATATGAACTTGAGTGCAAAATATTTACGATTATATCTCTTACAGTCATTACTACTTTTGTTGTCGTAGACAGTAATCACTGATGACACTTGCTAGCATCGAAAATATACAAAAACGATGGGAACAAACGATTACATGACACCAAATCCGACGCCGGGAAACCCTCCGACAGGAAATCCCCGACAGGAAATACTACGTCATAGAATCCTCGGACAGGTAATCCTCCTGTACGACATGAAATCCTACCAGTAAATTCATGGACCTAAATGCGAATTTCCAACTGTGCAAAGAAACGACGAATATGAACAATTGACACCTGAGTTTAGCTAGTAAACGGATTTCCCGGCGTCGGAATTGGCGTCGTGTACCCCTTTGTATGGTAGCAAATATTGTTCATAGGCGACGTTGGACTGCATCATCAAATTGGCGGCAGAAAAATATGCGTGTGTAAGTATGGCGTCTGAAGTTTTAGAATAATTCTAGGGTAAATAATGTTGACATTATTCGGCTAGTCACGAAATGAAATTACTTAGAAAAAAATTGCAAATTGGAGAAATATCACTGTAATATAGAATACAGAAAAATCGAAAATATGGAAGACTGTACTTGTTAGTCCGTTTAATGGCTTTATTGATTCATGTAATCGTAACAAAACTTTGATGCCATCGGTTTATCTTTGGCCCAAGTCAACAGTTGCTCAATTACAGATGAATAGATCATATGCTCTGTATCGGAAATCATAGTACGAAATACTCTCGACCCACTATTTCTCAAAGCGGAGAGCGTTTTCACGAAAAAAAAATTGCTGATTTTTTGCACAATTATTTAGGACTATTAGTGAAGTCTTTTTATACATATGATTTCCCTCCCACCCAACCCTATAAGCAGATATGGACAAATGTGATGTTCGAAGGGTCAAAAGTTTGTGCGCTCTGGAGGCCACAGTTTTCAACGAAATGAGCTGAAAATTAGCATGCTTATTCAGAATAAAATTTAAAACTTTCGGTAGGTTTGCCTTTTTCAAAATTTTGAACTATAAAATTTTTTTGGCGCGAAAACTTGAAAATTCAAAATATGTTACCGATATCGAAATTTTAACAGAAGAATCAAATTCTTCATGAAAAAACACACTAAATAAGTTTTTAATGAGTGTTAATTGCAAATTTCCACAAGGTATAATTACACATTCAAAAATCAAAATTTGATAAAAAACATCTACTTATCTTAATCTAACACCGAAATCAAATTCAGTGAATTAAGTTTTCGTACATTTCTTGTAACCGGGGAATGTACAGACTGATCATTGGGTATACTATCGCCTAGAATTTGATTTCGGTAATAGATTAAGTCCACAACTTATAATTTTTGTGAAAAAAATATTTTTTTCAAATTTTGATTTTTGAATGTGTAATTATTCCTTGTGGAAAATAACTATTTAGTGTGTTTTTTCATGAAGAATTTGATTCTGCTGTTAAATTTTTGATATCGGTAACATATTTTGAATTTTAAAGTTTTATATTTCAAAATTTTGAAAAAACCAAACCTACCAAAAGTTTTAAATCTTATTCTGAATAAGCATGCCAATTTTCAGCTCATTTCGTTGAAAACTGTGGCCTCCAGAGCGCACAAACTTTTTGACCCTTCGAACATCACATTTGTCCATATCTGCTTATAGGGTTGGGTGGGAGGGGTATCATATGTATAAAAAGACTTCACTAATAGTCCTAAATAATTGTGCAAAAAATGTGCATTCCCTACACTTGCACATGTCCACATTATATTCAAATGCTAAACTGAGCATTGTGCACGGACTATCAACTTTAGCTGTATATTAATTTTAATTGCACACGTGACAACAAAAATTGAACGGCGGTCTGGACAACACTTAAATTAGACATCCGTAGAATGTATCTAACAAACGTGAAATTGAATTTTCATTATTAGCTAACCAATCTGCACTTCGCGTACCTAAATAATACACGGGGGAAATAGTGACGGAGGAAACGATCGGAAATGTTACAGAATAATACGAACAGTAGAAGGATAATGAACTGATGGATGCCTCGTTTTTATTTATTTACAAAATCACTAATTACTTTGCAACTGAGACGAAGGAAATGGCGCTAGATTTTTTATAAACTAATTGTCCTCGTTAATATTCAATTCCGCAAACTTTAAAGTGCAAAACCCGTGCATGTCCCGTTAATGTCAGGAAGGTATGTAGATAAATTCCAGTATAAGCGCACCGTTAAGCTTAACAAGTCTTCAAATGATGTCAACTGCATAAACACATTTTTAATTTGTAACAAGGACACATCAGCCACAAAACCGCTGAGCAGGAAAAAGGCATCTAGTTTTTAAATTTTATATCCGAAGCTGCTATAACAACTGGACGACGCTAAATTGGACAGTTGAAACTACTAGTACTTTTTATTCTTATACTACCTCCAGAATGACATGCTGCATTAAAGTTGAGCCCATCGAGTAAATCCCTTTCATAGTATGTCACTGTGACAAATACAAAAAACCATGTTTTGTACATCTTAACAGATAATGTCAGCAACGCAATAAATTATTATCTACTTCACTTACATCAAACGGAATATTTGTATTTACAAAATATTCAGAACAATTCAGATCGCCGCTGCTTCATCGCTCTTTTGGTCCTCTCTTACCAACCAATGCTTATAGGGAAAGTGGTTCTGTTAACATTTATTCCGCTTGAGATACAATGCCTTCAGAAAATATCGAAATTGTCAGGTACTAGTTGCGATAATAATAGATCACGATTTTCTCCCAAATATGTACATACATATCCCTCCAACCTTCCATTCCATAAAAATCTTAGTCAGCAATAGCAGCATCATTATCATTGGTGTTCGCGATGACTGGAAAAACAAATATAAATTAAACCATGTCAACAACTAAACCATCCACTGCTGAACGCAAATGTATGCAAAATATATATGAAGCCGCAACATCAATCGTTGTCAACATGGAGTTTTATCGCTGGTGGGAAAGAGAATTGGTACACTCTCTGGCACGCATAGTGATCCGTGTCTTGAAAGAACGGTAAATAAAATGCGGTGTAATCGAACAAATGCTTCAAATCCATCCATACATTCAACAATCTGAAAACTAATACTGGATTTATTAAAATTGAAGTAAAACAGTCCTAATAATAATCATATTCATGCATAAATTATTCATATGTGAATATATATGTCTGAATTGCCAATCCACGCTCAACGAAAGATGTTGAACTCAGTCATAATATTA
Source organism: Sinella curviseta (assembly GCA_004115045.4). Lineage (NCBI taxonomy): Eukaryota > Metazoa > Arthropoda > Collembola > Entomobryomorpha > Entomobryidae > Sinella > Sinella curviseta. The sequence continues at coordinate 284,687 of CM023199.3, read as the reverse complement.
GAACAAATACCACGTAATCTCCCAAACCTTAGGTTAAACAAAACTAGCAGAAGGTAATATTTGTGTTGACCGGCGTCGGCAAACGCACTGTAGCGTTGAATGGAAATGCACATCAACAATGAAAATACTTTGGCAACTCTTAAACAATCTTTTAATTTATTATCTTAATTATAAGTAACTTAAAGGCCCTTTTCTGTGATGAAGATCATCACAATCCGGTTTCCATTTAAGGTGTATGTTGCCCCCTTCGTAGCTCCGTTAAAAGTCCGTGTAAATAGGACGTTATCAAAAACTGGGCAACAAAAAGATGAATGATGGAATATGCATTACTGTAGACAAAGTAATGCAATCCCCAATAAATAAATACCAAAGTTAAAACGACAATATACTTTGATACTTAGAACTTTATTAATAGATAATTTGCAGGTGACGGCACAAGTTAACTCTTGGTCAAAACTGTTACCAGAGATGACCGTATAACTGATTTCTTGAGGCTGACTGCCAAAAGAAGAGATCTGTTAGGACTGGCTGTCCAAGACCGAATAAGATAATTAACAGAGTTTCCTCCCGCTATTTATACTAGAGCGACTTCCGGGAGGAATGTCAGAAAAATATTTTAAGCTTCCGGTTAAAAGTTACAATCGTTCTAAAAATAGATTTTAAGAATTGGATACAAAAGAAATTAACTCGAACTTCTTCATAAAATTTCATGAAGACGGAAAAATTAAGCAAATAACAAACATCCTGCTTTCTTACCGGAAATAGATTTACATTTCAAGGAGAAAAGAAAGCAGTGAAAAAAAACCCATGATTTAAATATAGTATTGAACAAATTTAACAAATCAATACTCGAAACAAAATTAAACTACTATTTGAATAATTTGCCAGCAACAGTGTATCATTTCCTGGGTTGAAATTGACCGACGTTACTTAGCAAGTTTTTGTTCATACATTATTTCCGGACATAAATTAATCAAATAGTGATATCAAATACTCAATCATAACATTCAACAACATTGACGTGAACATATAAGATGTTCATAACTGTGACAGTTATATTTCAAAGCATTTTTTTGTGTCTATAGTAAGTATTTATCATTAGTCAAAGCCTTTCACACTTACTCATAGCCAAATCAGAATCATTTGTTTTTTACGCTAGCTATTGTCATTAAGAGAATCTCACATTCTTAATCTATCGTTTTAGAGTTGCGCGCGTGCTAATTGTTCATGTAAGTCAGTTAAAATTAAGCATAATTGAACCCTCACAAATATTCATTTTTGTTTTGAAGAAGTACTTAGATAGTGACAAGTGACGGAATAGTGCCAACAAGTGACTGAATAATGCAACAAGTACTGGAATCCTGACAAGCATCTCTTCGTTCACGTTCTCAAGCACAGCATCTTATTATAATACATGTATACGTGATTTCAGTACATCAACCTTCTCGTGTAACTCCTGATTGGCTAGCAATCGTTGTAATACCTCACCATGTTATTTGTAAAACACTTGTTATTTTTACCATTTTTTAACCTGTCATTGAACCTGTCATTCCAGATTGTTCTTCTCATTATATATTCAATTGTATGTACTTATGACCATTGTAACTTCATGATGAAATATTTTTCGTGTGTTGTATCAGCCTCCTAAAGGCATAAAAGCAATCGGCAACTTTTGCCTCATCGCCCATTTCTACGTAGACATTCTTTCACGACTGCTCAAGCCCAGTTTGTCATCTTCTACTCAAGTAACAAGAGTTCACGGACAAGCACAAAGTCCAGACTCTTCATTTCTCTGTACATTCAAGTTTCATTTCTGACTGCAAGTTTCCACATTTCTCAGTTGTTTTTTATTAATAAATTGCCAATATTTTAGTTATTTTATATTAATCACAAGTCTCATTCGACGCATTTATTTACTCATTCACTACATAACTCAATTCAATTCATTCACAAATACAGTCCACTCAAACTCTTACAGTTCACGCTCATGTTTTATTCATTGACCAGTTTTTTAACCTTTGACATCACTCATTAAAAGAGTTACTACCTCAAGTAGTGTGGTCCTTCGAACGCCTTACAAACATAAGATCTGGGACTCACAGACTGGGAGTCAGCTGATCTGTACGGCGACAAAATAGTAAAAGTTCTGGGAATACTTGAGTGAACGTCCTACTAATCCTTAGAAAGTTCGGTGCAATATATGCTAAAGTAAATTTCTAGCCGGGGAAGTAATCATAGCACTAGAAAACAAGCCTAAATAGCATACTTAAGTTTACCTTTAATAATTTATCGGTAGCGAGTGTCCTCGCAGTATTTACCTGGCGGAATGTTTCAGATTAATTGTGTACCGGTGAAATGTTAAGAAAATAAAATGTTGGGCATAATTTGATAGGTGCATTATGGGATTGATACGAATACAAATCACTTGCTAAGAACGACAATTGCTGTTGGTCAACCTAATGCATTCCGTAATTTGTAGAAACTTTTTAACTTCAAAATTGTATAACCAACTGTAAGACACTCTATCCCCATACAAACCTGTATTATTATGAATTCAATGCGGTGACATTTGGTTACAACGGCAGTTTGCTCAAGCAGTAATGAGTTAGGTTAGTACAGTTGTTTCTCAAAAGGCCTTATCCACATATACAAATATCACCAAATTTTTCCACCCTCGTGTAAATCGTGGCCTACACCCAAAAAATGTTGCTCTATATTGAGAAATAAATATATTGGCGTACTACACCTTAAAACTCGTGAGATTGAAATATTATAGCAAGCACCAGCTTTTCCACACTAGTCTGTCCAGTAAACTGGAGCTTTTGAAATGGGTACTTTTGTTTATTTTGACATGCTTGATTTCTACTTGTGTCCATTCACCTATTTGCTGCATAAAGAAAATGGTTACGCGACAAAGTGCACCTAAGAAATCGATAGCCCTTTGTTCCATTCTTGATATTAATCTTAAAATCAGCAACAAAGCTACTAAACCACAGCATAATTGGCGTTGTTGATGACCGTTAGCATGTGAATAATTTTCGTAACTAATTTTTGGGCAGTATTAACTGCCATCTCAATAGTTTAGCTCTTCCCGCACACGTAATTATTCAGCTCATAAGAATTAGGATTTAAGCACTTCCTATGATTTGGGGTATTAAATTAAAACATTTTCGTAGAATGCTTTTTAGTCCACCTCAAACTTACTTCTGCTCGGTGCCCAATGCAGAACGTAAATACGACAGCATAACATCTGAACAGGTGAAAATAGGGAAACTGTCCGTTCTAAACTGTTGCGGACATTAAAGTGATACATCACACATTTTGAATGGATGCACCACCCATGTTTGAATTTCAAGTCCAATTGATTACATAAGCATTATAGGTTAGAAGTATTCTGTACCGTCGACTCTATAATGTAATTAATATAGGGATAAGTTGTGTAGTATCGGAATTCTTTAGCTAAATGACGTTTGTTTAAAAGCCATGGTACGGTTTGTCGGCAAATCACCTTTTCGAACGTAAATGTCAGTGAGTTTTCATTTTAATAAGTTTAACTCATTCTTTCAACAATAAAGGATATTACGGAAACGCAAAATAGAGAGCTTTGATGCTTTAAAATTCATCAAAAGAACTAATACTTAAGAAGTGGAAAACACAGCAAATACGAATACAAATTGTCTGACATTTCCATAGCAATAATTTTCAAAGTGAACTAACAAGGGAAAGTTTTTTTATACATTATAGAGTGGAGAATTACATGATACATTTATGAGGTCAGTTGTGTTTGGTTCACTTGAGATGTGAAACACTAATGCAAGTTCATAAATAAGGCTACTCAAGAATAACTTACTATCCAAAATTTGATGAAAGTAGCTAGATGATGGTAGACAGATGTATGCACGATGATGTAATAATTGCACAGTTAGTCATCATTCAAAGCACACCAAGTCAATCCTCGTAAGCACTAATATAATGCAATCGAGGGTCGATACGGATAACTATAAACCAGATTATATGATTATTAATATGCCGAACAAGATGTAGGAAAAATAAACGTAATCCAAATGCACGATAGTTGATATATCATCTGTTATTACTTATGTATCTAATTAATTCACAAGTCTCGAGTTCATATTTAGACATTAATGCTTCCCCGCTACATTGAATTAACTAAATTATTAACAAGTATGTGTCAGTTTTACGAAACAGAAGCCATTCACTTCATATTTGGTGACATCCTTCAACCGATTTTTACGAGCGCATACATACATACGCACACGTAATTTAATTATACATAAGAACATTAAGTTAATACAACGGCCCTTGAAAAATATATTTAGTGGTGCATTTTGCCAAGCGATTGACACAAGTGGAAACGCTCGGCTGTTTTAAGTGAGTCAGGCTATCCACGTGGCCACTTTAGTGTTCAAACGATTCGAGTATACGTCAGTGAATTCGTTTAACGTTATTACTCGACCGACGTCTCTAGAAGCAGGATATTCTAATCTAAAAATGGGTACATATTACTTCTCAATATATCTTTGGATCCTAAGTTCTTCTTTCGCGTTGGGAACCCCAGATGATGTATTCACATTCCCCGTCTTATGCCAATATCTGGAATATTTTCAGCGCTGCTTGATCCAACTCATCAACTGTCAATCCATTGATTTGCCGAATCACAAAATTCCAGTGGTTACCTCAAGATACGGCTGCGAGTTTGGGGACCACATATTTGGCAACTGCCACCACAGAAGCGGATCCAACGCAACGGTGGATTTTGCAACTCGAAATAAGAATTGGTTTTGTACGGCGCAGCTGTTTGTACATCATCCGTACAGTAATTCCTCGTCTCATATTTTCCATCATGAAACCGGTTACATGCTGAAGCTGCCCGAAAGTTATGTTCGTTTTGGAATTCGTTCAATGCCAAGATACGAATTTGATGATGTCAATTTGAATTACTTTCGCGACCACCCGCTCAAGCGATTCTGCATTCTTGTAGTTCCTTCCGTCAAAAACATGTACTTACAATTAATGGATACGCCATGGATGACTATGTTTTCCCTACTTCTTAACAGGAGTATCGTGGATCTGTGGAACATGAAATGCAATTTCCGCTGTGGACGGATCTGATTCTAGCAACGATGTTCAAAAATAATTCAATAGTAGGTTCTGATTACCATAGCAGCTGCACCAGAAAGTTGGACCCGGACATAAGACGCCGAGTTCCTGAATTGCACGGCAAAACAGCCCAAGATTCTAAACATAGTTTGTTCGTTCCCATTCGTTTTCACACGTATCGACACCTTGTACGACCAATGGCTATCAACACAAAGGTTCTATCACTTGATGCCCTCTTTACCGCCCTTGACGTGTGGACATGGGCTTGCATTGTCATGTCATACCTGGCGGTTGTACTGATCCTAGTGAACGTAGATACGAGACTAACTACATCAACGGGGGCTCACGTACTGGCGGGTCTAGGAATCCTACTAGAGCAAGGGCAACATTTTGCAGGTACACTGAATAGGAAACTACCGAGTCACTTTTTCGTCTACGGGATTCTAATTATTTCGGGTGTGCTTCTGAGCAACATTTACAAGGGCGACAACATAACACAGCTCACATCTCCTCAGAAGCCAATACTGTTTGAGACTATGGCTGACCTTATTGCCAAACAATTCAAAATACAGGCTGACTTGAGATTCCTCCGAAGAATAAAACGCAAAGTATCAAAAGACGCGGAAAATATATTGCGTAAACACGTTACTCCAATTCACCCGGGAATGGTGACACCCGAGTTATTCATGGCCACGTATTTACGTAAAGATGGACATGCCGTGATAGCAGAGGAAGCAATATTGCACCAGTACGCAGGGCTACTACAAAAATGGTACCGCGTCCCTTCGGTTGATATACATATTGGAACTGAAGTCTACTCTGGTTCCTGGAGGGGACTGGCACTTGACAACAATATTGACCCTGCAGTCATTAAACGTAGCAAAATCATGCATGCTACAGGTATTACAGGCGAATGGGTGAAAATGTGGGAGCGAGTCAACCTGCTCAAGGGTGGAGCCGGGAGCGAGATGTGGGCTGCGAATCCACATGAGGCGGCGAAATTGGTGGACGAGCGAAATAAACAAAATGGCAAGGTGGAGCAGGGACTTGTATTGCGAGGGCGAATACTAACCTTGTTTACTCTGTGGGTTTTTGGTTGCACGTTAGCAGCTGTGGTATTTATTATAGAACCTATGGATGTGTGCACATTTGGGTGTAGTGACTTTGGGGGCTGCTCATAATTGACCTCACCTCGATATTTAACTAAACTCAATCATTCCCTAACACACTGCAGATAGGCTCATTCTATAATATACAAAACTGACAAAGACATCGACGAAACAAATTTTCATCGTTAAATATTTTCGGATATTTAATAATTACACATTCACACGTGCCAAAGTGTTGTGGATTATGCAATACAATACCATACGTTTTGAAGCCCAATGCTTTTACTACATGCTAGTGGAACTGCTATGTCAATGCAACCATTTTGATGGCAATGACAGCCAGTCGAACTACAAGCTGTGATTCTTCAAAAATTGCTCACATTATGGTTAGATGCACACAACATTTGTTCAAGACGGAAATTCAAAATTCTGAGAGACCAGATATTGCCTTATTTGATTGCCTATCGAACGTATCTTAAACCATGTCACAGCTCCTTTTTATATATGAGCTACACTAATTTGACTGAGGGTCATCAGGGTTAGGATGATGGAAACACATATCATACAATCGACGCATATAGGTAAAATGTACTGATACATTAGATACAATTAGTATTAGATAAGATAAGAATGTATTAGTAACGTCATTGAGAAATATATGCCGTAATGCTTTCAATTCTTGTATTTAAGTTAAATAATTTAACGCTAATCAAAGCAGCCTAGCAGCTCTCACAAAATCGATGTTAGATTCCTTAGATTGATCATTAAACATGGTCGTAATTGAAAATTATCGTATTATTTATTGAAATAATATAATTATTGTATTGTGAGAATAACTGACATCCGGGTGACTGAATCTAATTGATATTATGCATAACTTTCAATATAAAATCATTATACCCAGAATCGGTCAGCCGACGCAACCATACATATCTATTTATGTCATAGATTCTATGTTATCACTATAATGCTAGCTGTTATAAAGTTAATTCTCAAAAGGAATTGAGCACTATGAAGAATATGAACTATACGAATATTATTAGTTTATTTTCACCATACTTAGTCAATTCCATCTAGTTTCAGAATGTTTACAAGAAACAAGTAAAGTAAAGGCAGTCATCCTATCAGTCAAGCATTTATGAAATATGCGTAAACTAGAGCCGCTACATGAAGAATGTACATGACACAAAGGCAGCAATTTCCTTGGCGTCCACCAAGATAATTTTGCTGAACTTTTTACACGTTTATCTCAGCAGGTTAATACCAATAATTTAATCAGAATATACATATATACGCGAATACATTCTGCAACAGCGCTTGCGATTAAGCAATAGATTTAATTCTTTGGAAAGTTCCCGACATGATGTGCAGGAAATGCTTGTATTTCTTTTTCTATTAGTTGAATAATGGCGTCTCGTTGCCATTCATCTCCAAAAAGCTTTTAAATTTTCATTGCAGGTGTGTAGTGTTTCGCTGCGGCCTCGGGTTTCATAAGCACTAGTTGTGGTTGGTGTTTTCCTGAGTGAAAAAGCAAATATTCAGATTATCGATTCAACTACTTATTTGGGCGTTTGTCCATTCACACAATTGTTCTATATACTAAATTTAGGGCCAGTTTAAACCGAGAATGATTAAAGTAGGGAGAATTAATAGGAACAATCGTTTCCCTAAAAATGCTTATTGTATTATAATGATATGATATTAACGATTTTTATGTAAATATCTCAAAGAAAACCTCTCCTAACACCAATTTGCCTCATCCTAATCCCAAAATTACTGCTCCCACTAACCATCTATCCTTTTCTCGAATAAATGTCGGGTGCATCAAGAAAGCTTGGTCCAAAATGAAAAATCCTAAGTCAAAATCCCCAGATCCTTTAGGTATTAGTAATTATATGATTAATATGCTGCTTATGTCGGGTAGTTTTTGTGTAGCGATTGCTGCTCTTTTCAACAAGTTTATTGATGACGGTTTTGTTCCTTCAATCCTAAAAACGTCCAGAATTGTACCTGTACCAAAAGTTGATAATCCCTTAACACCAAACGATACTCGCCCAATTGGTATACAACCAATAATTACCAAACTCTTTGAAAAATGCATTCTGTCTCAACTAGCTAATTATGTAGACACGAACAATATTTTGGTTAAACAGCAATTCGGGTTCAGGAAAAATATCAGTACTACACATGCATTAACCGCTATATCAGACTATTTATATAATGAGATTGATAATAATAATATATGTATTCTGGTATCACTTGATTTCCAGAAGGCTTTCGATACAGTAGACAGAGATATTTTGTTAGAAAAATTATCTTGGCATGGGATTCAATCGTCTGTTTTAAAATCATTACCGTCAGACCGTAAACAATACGTTTCGTGTACCGGTAAATTTTCCAACACTGTCAACTCAGATATCAAAGAAACTGAACTTGGGGTCACCCAAGGAAGCTGTGTCTCGTCATTATTTTTCAGTTTAATGATTAATGACCTTCCCTTATGTGTGAACAATTGTAATATTTATATCTTTGCCGACGACTCAAATATAATTATTAGTGGTACAGTTGATAGTATTGATGCTACTATACGTATGTTACAAGAAGATCTTGTTAATATAAAATCATGGTTGGGTGTTAACCGTATCACTTTAAACGTTAACAAAACAAAGTACATAGTATTTGGTAAACAGTCGCACTTGCGAAAACTAAAATCACTTGAGATTACACTGGGAAACGAACATATAATGCGTGTGAACTCGTTAAAAGTTCTAGGAGTAATATTTGACGAAAACCTGTCGTGGAATCACCATGTTAGTCATGTCACACGAAAATGTTTCAGCTCACTGGCCCGTCTTTATCCTCTTAAACATTATATGTCTACAGAAAGCAAAATAATTCTCATGCATTCATATGTACTTTCACATATTAATTACGCTTGTAGTATCTGGTTAAGCAATAATTGTAAAAGAACGCATAAAGATATTGACAAAATCATCAAAAATATGGCTCGCTTTGCACTAGGCTCTCGTAAATATGATTCAGTTACTGGCGACATTAACACAAAATTAGAATGGCTTTTGTCTAAATATCTTTATGAGTACAACATTATCATCCTAGCGTACAAAACCCTTCTGAGCAGTGAAAATGATTATTTTTTTGGTTATCTAGACTTGACCGAAGAAGAAGGTCATACAACCAGGAGCCAAACTTACTTTGCTCCAGCAATAAAACCAAACTCCAGCTGGGGGTCATGTACATTCAAATTTACTGCATCTAAACTTTGGTTGAAACTTCCTGTCTTTGTAAAAAAACTGTTCGAATTCAATTCATTCTTTTAAAAAAGCATGCTTTGCTTCTATATTAACTAGACAATATGACGATACTACCTATTATGACGAAGATAATATTGATAACATTCTATCATGTATCGAGAGTGTAGTCAATTCCACCTACCATTTTAATGGCTAATATTTATTCGAAGTTTACCTGTTACTACATACCTTGTTTAACATAAGAATTACGTGCAATACTGTTAAAAATAATAAAACTTAAGCAAAACGATCTGGGTTTAAAAAAACACTTTTATAAGCTTTGTATAAATAATATCTCAACAATATATGATATGATTTTAATTATATTTAACCTATACCATGTAAATAGTCAATGGTGTAATATGCCACTATGTTGTGGGTACCATTATGACAATAAAGAATTATTATTATATGTGAGGGATGCGTCAAGATGATTTCTAACTTTTGAACATAATTAACTAACAAGTAATGGCAGCTTTGAAACCTCTGAAATACATTACCTTTGAAAATTACTTACTCCACCTGCTACAAAATAGTTATCTTCATGAAAATTAATTAGTATAGAACCACGTAAATAGACATGGTGACGTCAATGTGCCAATTTATTCTGCGAAATTGTGTTAAGTAAATGAGACGCTTTTACATGTGTTTTTATTAAAGTATTTCTACTATGTACTTCCTTTCTTTCTTCCATTAAACCAATTTAAATTCTTATGACCAAAAATGTATGTGATTGCAACTTTACTATTTAAGCTAGGATTGATATTAACTTGCACGACCGTTCAGTAGTATTCATCCCATAAAGAAAGTTTCCAAGGCGATAGGTTCCGGTGCTTTTTCATCTGTCGGTAATTGCGTTAACGAATGTGTTTATTGCTCCTTGTTATAAATTCAATCTCCCATTCAAAATGTTATTTCGACACATTATTTGTTATCAGCTTGCATTCAAACATAGTTTGATGTGGTAATTTCTGAACAAAAAGTGCATTTATATTGCACAGGAGGTATTTAAAAATGTGGATACAGAAGACGGAAAGCAATTTTTGGAAACGATGTCATTGAGATGACTAAATTTTGATAAGTGATTTTTTTCATTAGAAAATTTTAGTCTTTCATACATGGCTTCTAATCCCAACGATAAGTTGATCCCATTTTGTCAATGAGTACAGATAATGCATCTCTTGTTAACAGGCCAAATCCCCCCTTTATATATGCTAGTGGATTAGTATATTGTGCATTACGACGTCGACACGAAAATATCCACTACATGACATTTAATATTAACCTAAAGATTCGGAAGAGTTTTGAAATCTGTAAAGTTGTGGATTTTGCAATTGCCGCAATTACTTTTAATAGCACGCTGTAACATGGTGAACGCTTTTAGTTACTCAATTCAATTATGAATATGCAAATTTCTTACATTGACTAATCTAAGTCATTCTGTGACGTGTTGGGGTTGATGCCTGGTTGATCTACGTTTGTCGGATGAAGCTCTCATAACGGTTCTGATAAACTTTACGCACAATCCATATTCGTATGAATTCTATGTTCATGCTCCGGAAAGGACAGGATGTTCTTCCGTTTGTAGAAGAAATCGCTGTATGATATTTAAATATGAGGACGTTCTAGAATCTTTTTGCTATTAGTCAATCTTTACGACTACTGTAATTACTGGGTTAATTTTATGGTTCTTAAACTAATAATTAACCTTTCCGGTTAGCTCAGGTTCCGATCGAATTCTTCAATTTTGAAGGAGACGTTCATAATGAATGACAGTTTAGATATTCGCTTCATAATTTCCCAAACGCATCAACTGCATGAAGAGCAGCTTTGCTTTTTAAGTATCATCGAACACGATATTCGAGCCGGACTAATTTGTAACTACTATTTACCTTCACTCGTAACCATCATATTTACTAGGGACCATTTCACACCAGCGGAAATACAAGGAAGTAATACCTACGTATAATAAAACACACGCGCAGGGTAAAACTATGTAATCGGCGTCACAGTATTCATTAAACCCCATGGATAAACAAAGTTACAGATATAAGTCAAAATTGTCCGTGTGATACGTTTCCTGTCGGCTTAATTTTTCCTCAAATCTTCAAACAAATATGAGAAGTTGTATTTGGCATATATAAAACGAACATGAAACTTTCTTCCCTAAGTTACTTTCGCATTGTCAGTATCTACTCAGCCTATTCACTGAAAAGTGAAATTTTAAATATTGTAAAGAAAACGACATTTTTCAAAATGCGGCTTTCGGGTAAACTACACAGAAACAACGAAACAGCAGCTTGTGTAAATCAATTCGAATGGGATCCAATTGGCGGAAAATACAAACTAGCTAACATGTACCTTGTTGATAATGCGGTAACTACCTTTGTCGTAATTGCTTCCGCTATACGAATGAGAACCGGGGAGCAGTTCTAAAAAATCTAATATGATTTTTTTATTAAACTGAACCTGTTTGCATTTTCTGCAAGATGTCGATAAATTCGTGACGATTTAAGAATAGTTTTATCTTTTTACCCTTTTTAATATTCAGCTTTAATTACTAAACATTGGACAATTGGATTTAGCAGGAACGCATGAACTTTAACGCTTAAATGATTTTGAAAAAAGGGACACCCATTTCTTTATTTATGTCGAATACCCCATTTATAGGGGAAAGAGGTGGCTCTACGAAATGAACTATTTGAGCTACATTGACTTAAAGTATACATTTCTGCAATAGCGTCTAGGTATTTAGAATCACTCCGTCAACCAGTAATCAAAGTGATAAATAAACTGTGGAAGGTACTATCAATTATAACATTCAGCTTTTTCCCAACGTTGAAGGCCAGCTACTGCTTCGATAAAAGAGAATGCTCATATAGTAATTACGGCGCTAGTTATTCTTAATTATTTACACCAATGTCCTTCAGATAAATTTTGCAATTTAATTCGTGATGTAATACGTTTTCTTAACCTAAACAGAAAAGTACACTCTCTCGTTATTTGTTGTATTTACTGTTTGTTATGCCCTTATGCGTTTGTCATCACTGTACTAGACATGTTCCGCTCTCAAGTCTTAGCGTTGCTAAATTATTTCGTTGAAAATTGAAACGCCGACTTCCGAAAACACAGCCATCTGGCAGTTTCAATAGTATCGCAGGGTTCATGAATTCCATCGGCGAGAAGCTAATATTAAAGTTCGGTGTTTAATTTGGGGTGTATCAAAAATCCGGAAATCCAAAAATCCGGAAGTCCAAAAATCCGGAAGTCCAAAAATCCGGAAATCCAAAAATCCGGAATTCCAAAAATCCGGAAAGCCAAAGATCCGGAATCCAATAATCCGGAAGTCCAAAAATCCGGAAAACTATTGAAGAGAAATCAACGAGAGATTAGTTTAAATTAAGTCAGGTTCGGTTCGGTTAGGTTCGGTTAGGTTCGGTTGGGTTAGGATGACCGAACTGTCTATTTGTATAAAAATGTATGTGTTTACCAATTTTCGGAGTTACGGATTTTTGGATTCCGGATTTTTGGCTTTCCGGATTTTTGGAATTCCGGATTTTTGGATTTCCGGATTTTTGGACTTCCGGATATTTGGTTTTCCGGATTTTTGACATAAAGCGTTTAATTTAAATTAAGTCGAAAATATTTAAACTGATTAAGTATAAGTTAAGGTATAAGTTAACTACAGTAAAATTAAATAAGTAATTAATACCAGAGAACTATCATTGTCCTGTCCGGATTATTTTTTCGCGAATACTGTTTAGAGCAAGTTGATTTTCTGTTATCTAATATCTCATAGCTTTGTCCATTGTTACCTAGGTATCCGCCCAGTAGATTCGTTGCATGCAACAATTATTTATCTTGTGGGTAATCGCTGGGTGCAAAGAAAATGTATACCTTAATTCGCCAACATTTTACAAAACAGTTAAATTATCGTTCTTGCAGATAAATTTCTTCATTCGCGGATGGACATTCGTACAGAAACTGAATGGATGTTAACCAAACCAGGTAACATTTGTGAAACATTTTTCTTCTCCTTTCCAAAGTTGAGGAGTGGCAAAAGTTGGAGCAGGCCAGAGATAGCTGTAAAGTGGGTTACTACAATCATGTATGTTTTTGCTTCGTGTGTGCCAAGATTGTTGTCATATATTTGTTACCATTTCAGTTCAATATTTAATTTGTACAATTGCCAAATGCTGAACCCAAAAAACTTTATGTCAAAAAGCTATAAGATTTAGTTCAATTCCATAAATACTCAATAAACGTTACTTATTTGACATAACTGGAAGACTGATACACGTTAAACATAAATCAGTCAAAGCATATCATGCCATTTAATAAACTCCCATCTCTCATAATCGTCATCCGAATGCCTGAATGAATTGAATGAATTTCTTACGCCACACGCGTAGAGCTAAAATCTGTAGCAGTCGTCATGGGAAAAAGCGAATTTATTGTATCGTGTCAACCGAGAACTTACAAATAACATACGTACAATACATCTTTTTACGAGAATACAGTCCCAGTTTTCTGGTAGTCAAAAGTCACTAATCATATGTTTCAATGAAGTAAAAGCCAACCCATTTCAAAGACGGAACAAACAACCGTTTTCAGTCAATTCACTAGGTCCATGCTTTTTATAAAGATAAATGTGTTTTACCTTCATTTACAGGTGGGCAACACGGTCAACCATGAACCGTACAGTTTGTGGCTCAACAAGCAGTATTTGAGCTTTCAAAGAGAATTGTGGTGCTATTTCCATTTTTATACAAGAAAGGCTGCAATCCTGTTTCGAATTTTTTCGACAATACGCCCACATTTTATCCCATCATGATAATTGCATACCTTCACATTTAAGAACAAACAATTTATGAGCTCTTAATGATTCACAAATTTAAGGGAATCCATGTATTGACAAAAAAATGTTAACACGCTCCTGCACGAAAAAAAACTGTCGTTTATTGCAGCGACTATGCCGCACGCATAAAATTGATTGCATTCCTGGAGTGCATTGATCTCCTGCAGCTGCAGGTTGGTGCAGTGCAATACGTTTCATTGTTACTGGAAGATAAGGTAAATCGCTGCATAAGAAGGACCTGATCTCATTGCACCAATATACAAGATCTCCTTCACAGTTTGGCATTTTCTGGAATTAGAAACAAGCAAAGCTGCGTGCACTTCTGATTTTAGTCATTCATAAGTCACGAGTTTTCTGAACTGCAGAGATGTTTCGGGCATACTCTAAGAGGATACGCATCTATACCGTCATAAACTGAGCACTCTGCTTACATTTTGTTTCAGCATCGCTTCAGGTTTGATAGAGTTTTGACTGTGCGAAACGTTGCTTGTGAAGTTTAATGGTGTTTCGCTCCAAATAGATTTAGCTTTTAATAGTCCACAGATATCTGATTCCAAGATTGTTTGCAGATGAAAATCATTAGATATTGTCATACACGATTCCAAAATGTTGTTTTCTATTCTTCTGTTTTATCAACGTAATATGGACGAACGTTTCAATTTTATAAAATTTGTTTTGCAAGCAGGGAAAGAAATTAACAATATCATCGTTTTTTTAAATCGTGCAAGATGTGATATTAGTAACTTGAGTAATTCACTATGAGATATCTTAATATATTCTTCTTGGAGTTGGTGCCTTTCTACTACGCGAAAATATGACCTTTATTGCGATGAGTGTCTCAATACTCCCTAAATTGCAATTGTGACGTCGAATTCAAACAGCTAAATCTCCCTTAGTAACTGCCGGTAGTATCAAGTAATGATATCGCAAAGATTTTTTCATGCAAATTTTCGAAATCTGTGTGATAGATTTACCATGGGATTGTTTTGCCTGTTTCAAGATGCTTCTGACAAGTAATCTTCGGTTCGACAATCACTACGACACCAGTTAGAACGAATTTGTTACAACCCTTCTTGATGTGCGATTTGCAGGTTAAGTGCGGCCATTGCCCAGCCCTTCGAAAAAGTGTCTTGCAAGTTAATTGATTATGCGAAATACCACAAATTTAAATTATGTGTGATTGGTAATTTCACTAATTTCTAATGGGTGAAGATTGAAATTCTTTCAGTGAGTGTTTGCATTGCCAAATCCAAACTAAACCAATTTTACATTTAAAAAATAAATACATGCATATAATTGTTACATTGTTATAACTATTTTATTACTAAATGTCTTGTAATCTGGAAGCTGTGAATTCATCAATATCTTGAAGCCACCAACGCACATTAAACGTATGTAAACTATAATTTCAAAATGGAGCAATTACATGGCAGGCTTAAATTACATGTTTAATGTTATCCACTACAAACGTGTGAATCCAATAATGTTTGAGATTTTGTTTTCATTTCCAGTTTCAGAACAACATTTTATTAAAAGTGCTAAAAGTTTAGGTGTCAAATATTTTGGTGAAGTTAAAACTTCATAGCCATATGAAAATGGAATATTTACTTGCGATTTTAGTAACTCCATTTTGCACGTTTCTAAAAGGTTACACGGATAGCTGAACGTCGTGCATACCATGTGCTGCCGACATCTTGGATTTAGCGACATCAGGTTGACGCGCGGAATTTTGAAAGTGTTTAAATTTGTAATACGGTTTTAGTAGGTTAGTTTCATTTATAAGCGTCGACCCCTGACGATAGGTTTGTAATACTTGACGAGATTTATCCAACAAATTTCCCGATAATTTTAATTAAACATATTTAATTAAACATAGTAAAATCTGAACAATATTTAAATCTTAAAAGCATCTATTCCTCAAAACGGAGAGTTTTTTCACGAAAATTTTTAAACGTTCTGAATTACACAAGTATTTAGAACACTTAAAGAAACCCCAATGTGAAAGTGGTACCCCTCCGAGCGCGCTACATAAGCATGCATGGGCACATTTACGATTTCAAAAGTTCAGAAAATTTGTGCGCTCTGCACGTCACAGTTTTCAAGTAAAAGAGCTGAAAATTTTCATGCACATGTAGGATAAGAATAAAAAATAGGAGCCAGGTTTGCCTTTTTGATATTTTGAAATTTGAAAAAGTTTTGGCGCGAAAACTTCATAATTTAAAATCACGTCATTAAATTCAAAATCTAACACCAGATTTGGATTCTACGAGCCAGACACCCACAAAATAAAATAGTCTTGTTAACTTTGCGCAAATTGCATTCGTTAAAAGTCAAATAAAAAGCGCATTTTTTGAAAAGTAAAAAATCTGATTGCAGATTCGGATTCTACATTACAATACGTAATCTATTAATAGTTTAGGCATTATGGAGACGGTCGTTTAATTTGGGTGTACTTGCAGATAAGTACAGAAACTAGATGACAAATTCAAATAAGTGTTGTTGTGTTTTTGTTTAATTCATTGCATAATAAGCCTTCTTCGCCTGAAAATAAATATAATTTGGACCGAAACACCTGTTGCTGTTTCGGACTGATTAGAACATTTCAAATGAAAATCCTAAGTTCATTGAAAGTTTGAATACATATTAGGGCAGAAATAAAAATATTGAACTGAGCAGGTTACCTGTGAGTGAAAATCAACGGCACACAATAAAAGAATATCTGTGCGTACCGAATTTTGTTTGCCAAATGCTTTTTAAAGTAAGAGCAAAAAGACGCTTTCGATTATACATATCTAATGGGGGAAGGTAATTATTGTGTGTAATCTTCAGTTTCTTCTGAAAACTTGTTAATTGAAAAATTGAGACGGGAGATTTGAGAAAAAAAAAGAACGAAATAAAATAATTGCTATAAATTGAACATCGATTCCGTTTATCATCAACCCGTTTTGATCTTGACGCCAACTTTTAATTTGACGCTCCTGAAATCTTTAGATTAGTGTAAGATACCTACTTCACATACGTTTTAGATTGGAAATAAATTGATATATACAGATATCGGAGGAGTTTGTACGCCATAGTAAATATTATTTTTTGGAGTTTAGTCCCGAAAGGTGATGTCATCAGTGATGGCGAACAACCGTGTAAATTGTTTGGAGTAAAACACGGAGACAGCATTAACCGACTTAACTGACTTATAAGTTCATTCTAGACAACAGTGATAAAAGATAATAGTATATTTTGTGAGTTAAAATAAAACTGAATAAATAAGTTGGTACGGTTTGGCACGGATTCTAAAATTACTCATTTGCGGCACTCATTTTATTAAGGTAATTTAAGTTTTTCATTGTTAAGTCAAAATTTTATGTATAGGATGACGCCATACGGTACAACCTGTGCCAATTATTCGTTTACAGCAAGCATAGTTGGATCATCTACATGAGCGTTGCTGTATTATTGAACGGTTGTCAAAACATTTTATTGCTTGGATAGCACTCACAATTGGAATCTCCACGATATTTTCCCGAATTTACCCATGCATATAAATCAAAGTTGAAAGCAGTGAAAATAATATCTTTTGCTTCAGTCACTTTCCTGCCAACTACATGATGGTATATTATCAAGCCCTTTAAAATAATCATAACAATTGAGGTTAATACTTTTAAGGGCCAGCTTTTAAAAACCTTGTTGTTGAGAATGAATGATCACCGTCCGTGCGATGGACAGTTTTCAGAAATCGGAGGTATTTGGAATTTCCATACTATTATTGGTACTAAGTATTACTAATTGATTAGTAATTTGGAATTGTACAAACGAGACAACTTGTCAATCTCCATGATAATTATAAAGCAGGTAGTTCTTCATAAATGTGTAGATATTTGGCATAAATAATAATAAATTACTAAACGCTAGTCATGGCGCCGGTTCCTTTACATTCTGCAGAAGGAGTTTTAATTGATTTAACAGATAGGTAAATTTAGGTAATAATGTTTAGTTTTGACAAAGTCGTACATTGATTTTGACATTTCGTTAAAGAATCGGCTTGATACACCAATAGTATTATTATTTGATTTTAAAATTGGTATCACGAGTCCGTACACTAAATCGTAAGTGTATATTTTTAAAGCATTCCCAACCAAATTGACCGGTTTCTTCAAGGATCCAATATGGTACCATTATTACGTTTTCCGGATTACTGTAAACATAAAGGTTTACATCTCATATGAGATGATTTTATTGAGCTTCGAATTAAGCTTAAAATTTGGCATCTTTCAGAATTTTTCAAAAATATTTTGTTTGTATTTTAAAATTTATTTTATGTAACAAACGAAAATTTCGAAATTTTTAGCTAGTAATACGCCGACAGGGTTTGATGAACATTGCCATGAGTAATTAAGTTATCAGATACTTTCCAGTGTCATTACAAAGATGATATCGGAATTAAAAAATATTTTCCTTGCGTGGAATCCCAAGTATGTAAACTGTAAAGTTTCCCACACCCAAGTGTTGCCCAGGATTGCATTTCAATTAAACATATTTGGCATAAATGATTTTACAGGACAATTAATTGCAATGCTCGTTTCGGTGCTTGTTTTGTTACCGCGCAAATAGAACGATGACCTTGTAATTCTGTTATTTTGTACAGAGAAGCAAGTAGTTGGTTTCTTTACTATTCCCGCATGCACACACACAAAGATTTGAGAATTGGAGTTCGGAGACACTGCCCATAGTTGCTTGGTACAATTATTTCCCTTTGTTTATTGCCTACCACGATGAAATTGTATTCAGAGAACTTTCACAGTATAATGTCACATACAACAGAACCTACCGAAGTTTTAGCTTACTAGAGGTTTGCCACGCATGCAGTTCATATTGTGTACCGTAATATAAAAATGATAACACGATATGGAATGGTGAAAATTCAACGGATGAATGGATAAGCGCGACGTTGATACCCAGAGATTTGTATGGGTTGTCAACTTTAACGTCGTTTAGGTACTCTCGTAGCAGGCTTCAAGGTTAACATTAGAGCAGCTCAAATATTTACTATGATTTTTTTCGTCAAGATTATACAGTGGTCTCCATCCACGGTTCGGAAACCGGTATAGCAATGTATTTTTTAAACAAAATGTCATTGTGATAGTCAGACTCTGCGGGTCGAGAAACCACCCAATTCCATGACAACATTTTTTAAGTCGCTTCCTTCGTCCACCAGAGGAAATTGAAAAATTAAACAGTTTTCAATGCTTTCCTGTGGACCTGTTTGGCCGATTTGGTTGAAACCACCACCAATCGGTAGATAGGTAATAAAATTCCGCGGAAATAGACTTCTCGCCGATTTTAAAATTTAACTTAAATGTTACCATACTACATGTTCCAAAACGGGTGCTTTGAATATCCGATAATGTTCTCTATCAAAAATAACATAATAAAAATATAATCGGAAATTAGTTAATTAATTAACTTAATTAAAAATTAAATTACAAAATTGACATTTCGGATTTTCCAAACCTGACGAATTATACATACATAATTTGACCTCCTGAACACGATGGTGAAAGCGCCACCGCTCTAACTTGTTTCGTTTTGGCTCAATTCTTGGGAAACTACTAATACCCATTTTAGTGGTCATGTCACAAAATTGAAATTTCAGATTTTCAGAAATCCGACAAATCAAACATAAGTTATTCGACTTGAACACGATCGTGAAAGTCCCATCGCTTTAGCTTGTTTCGGTTTGGCTCAATCCCTTGAAAATTATTTGCACTTAATCCTTAATTACATTAGTGCACATCTCTACTTTCTGGATATGACAAACAGGTTCAATGTAACATTTAAAAGTCTCCGTTCGTGACTTGCTTTCTGCTCTCCTTCTTCAAAATATGTATGTTTATTTTGAATCTTATGTCACGACGCCAATTAGTATAAGTTGTGCCGAATGCGTTTTTCATTTCGGGGCAGATTAGTACGGTGCGTTAGCGAGGGTCTGATGTTATAAAATTATATGGTCAATAACCATGCGTAACATGAAAAGAAATACTTAATATCTCTGTTATCTAAAACATCTTACAAATTTTCAAAATTAACTCACGCCAATTAGTACAATACCTTTCGAATAAAATTTAACTACTTCGTAGGTTGAGGACTATCTTGCACCTTTTGTGGATGTGAACATTTCCCTGGACAAATTAATTTTGTGTGAATCATTTGACAGAAATCAGTATGAACCGTTTTCCTTTCAGTACTAGATAATAACTGGTGGACTAAAGTGCGGTGATTCCTGTATTGTTGTTATATGCAATCCGTTTTAATGAATACCACTCAACAAAAGTTCCACATCTCCAGATGCCCCCAGTAATTATTCCAAAAGAGTTCTCTACAGTAGCTAATACACACATTCATAGCGTAGTACATGAGACGGCTATGTAACAAGCTCTTTGCTGCTTAATTGGCTCATAGACCCTACAGATTTTGCATTCTGCAAGTAAAAGAAAAGTGGGTTGATATTTACTAATATAATAGCTCGTTCCATGACCAAGAGAATGTAAGGAAGAAGGATAGTATAATATGTAAAATGAGTATGGAATGAATTAGCAAGACGAAACAGATGCTTCATTAAACGAGTGACCGTTTTTCTGGAGTCATAATGAACCAAAGTATTGTTTAGTAAGATATTAAAAATTTAATGTATTGTGTACTCCAATCCCATCGTTTGAGCTCACATGTCTGCCGATTGTACGATCCATTATGTCATGCCATGCATGTCGGTTTACAACTGGGACAGACGTACAATACGTATTTACTCTTGCCGAATTCCAGCCAAGCTGAGTTGTCATTCTGGTGAAGCGTCACTGCGCTGAAATCTGCATTGAACAACACAAAGTAGAAAATTCACAATTGCCTTTTCCTTTGATCCACGAGGACAAATTAATCTGAGCAATTTTCGAAAAGGCTACTAGGACAGATGTGTTGCTTACGGCATTGGAGAATGACTGAAAGCCAGATTTGAAAATTGAAATGTACGGAAGTAGTGGTAAAAAATACTCAACGAGAGATATTGGATATAAACAGTAGACTTGTATTTTCAGTTAGTTACTAAAAACTCGCTTCGAAAGTAACTGATAAACCAAAAAATATATTTATTCCTTTTCATCATCATTCTTTATACCATATAAAGCCATTTTTAAATTACTTTCCCCAATACGCTATAATCGTACATTGGAAAAGGAAACGGCATTAATTACTACGCACCGAGATGGCTCGATTGAAATATTGTCATTACATCCGTAGAATACAAGGCTATTATTCTAAATATGAATGACTTTAAACTCCAAAAAAGCGTTTTAACTACGTGCTATGCACTCAATGAAATGAAACCCAAAGGGTTGAAGTTTTGTTCGCAATTTAGATTCTTCGAAGTCCATCAAAATGGTCACCTGGAGTTGTGTAGGTCACCAAATAGCTTTCCAATGGTTTCTGGTGCCCAAAATTTACAATGTATGCCTTGGGAGCCATTGTGCATGTGGTCTCCTTGCACTCTGTGTCAGCTGCGGTCAGTTCGGTTGGTATAAGTCAACATACTTGAGCTCCCGTGCTATCCACGCCCCTATACCCCAAGCTAAGCAAGAGCGCGTTTTTACTGGCATCAGCAAGGTGGCCATATTTTCAGTCGACGGAATCTTATGAACTCAAACAGGGACGACAAGGCTATTTAGAGTGTTCAAGAACATAATTCACAAAGATTTGAAGAAAAGAGTTCAAATTGCTCCTGTACATGATCTGAAAACTTCGCACAATGTAAACCGGAAGTCAAATTGGACCAGCGGTCCGTGGGTCATTTCGATTATGACAAGACCGAGTGTTGGTGTCATTTGACTACGCACACTATAATCGCAACACCTGTGAAGGAACTGGACAGTTCTAAAATGCCAGTAAGAAATAATAAGCAGAATATCTGGGAGTGGACAAAAGAAAAAAAGTTTCCTAATGCAGTGATGGTGTAGGGTGTTACGGGGGCCGCGGTGTTCTTCCACGAAATGAAAGTGTGTCGAAGGTAAGTAGAATTTCATAGACAAACGTGGACTATGTTTGTGACACAATTTGCATATTTTCACGATGCAGTTTTTCTCTAGTTGCTTCAATTTAGACCGGATGTTTTTGTGTGTAATTGAATGCTCCCTTTCACTTTCCCTTACTATTTTGGAAATAAGCGGTTATTGGGCTTTATTTTAATATTCCATGGCACGAATTTATTGAAACGTTTGGGTATGCAACAGATAAAGAGCATTTGGTGATATATTTGGTTACGATATGAAAAACGATGAAACG
Source organism: Sinella curviseta (assembly GCA_004115045.4). Classification (NCBI taxonomy): domain Eukaryota; kingdom Metazoa; phylum Arthropoda; class Collembola; order Entomobryomorpha; family Entomobryidae; genus Sinella; species Sinella curviseta. Next base: position 261,963 of record CM023199.3, on the reverse strand, counting down.
TGATTCTGATTTTAATTATTAAAGCATGTCCGAATAACGATTTATAAAATATATTAACATCAGTGATCTTCATGCTTATCAAAATAACCGCAGCATGAAATCTTTTTTTTACTGGAATTTACTTTCGTAGCACAGAGACGTACGGTCGGTTCCCGCATGGGAAGAAAAGTTCACTACCGCGATAAAAGTTGAACGGCGATGTTTTCAGTTTTAACCTCTTCAGCTTACGCACTACGCACAGTACTAAGTTATGATTATTTTTCATGAAGGCTTTTGATGACATTTGTTGGTGAAGACGATTGGCTTACTGGATATTTTCCCCTTGATAACGCCTTCAAAAATAAAGGCACTTAATACATACTAATTTCCCAAAACTTGATTTTATGTTGCAGTTATGTTTACACTTTCCAATAGTGTGAATAAAAAAAGAAACACTTTAGGGAGACTCGCCCATGTTTGATGCCAAGATTTAGATTGACGTATTTAAGGTCATTCTAAAAGTACTAAAAGCGATTTAAGGTAATGCATTATGTTTCTGCCAAACGTATTCCCTATTTCTCCATGAACTTCTGAAAGTAGCACTACAGTAATGCAGATGATTTAGCAATCGCTCTCTCCAACGTACTTTTTAAACGCATCCAAAACTACAATTGTAACATCACAACTTCCGGATCATGATCTCCTCCATGTGTTGCCTTTCAAAATTTCAAAAGTCCCAATTATAACTGAACGGCGTTAACATTGAGTTGAATGAATGATGTGAATTTTATGAAACTACATCTAAGACAATTCTTAACATCTTCCAACGGTTTTCTCTATGTCGATATTGGCAGATAGTAACGGACAGTTGCCCACCGGGCCTAGTCCATTGCGACTCGATTCCTGCGAAGACCGATTTTTGAAGGTTGTGACAACAGAAAGTAGCATTGTTGTGTATTGTCACCAATTGAAAATGTGACTGTAAAGTGTAGTTAGGATTAAAATCAAGTAAACAATCATCATAGCCACTGATTTCTAGTTTATCCGTTTAGGTGTTTGGATATGAAAATATTTTTGTGGAAATCTAGGAGCCTAGTATATGATTCGTATATGGACCTTTTAAAATTCCCCAATTTTCATTTTGGAGTCCTGATGATTTTGTATGGAAGCTTATGTTTGTTGGCGGTGTAGAAATGAGATTTAAAGTAGAACGAAAAGCACAAAAATTAGAAAAATCACCATTTGTGCTACCTGAAAGATTACAAGTTACGGCTTCATGAAAAAAGCAACGCCGTCAGTTGCAAGTAGAGCCATCGGTCAGGCATGACATTAAACAGGTCTGGGCATTCGTCCCATCTTCAGCTTTTGTAAAACCACGGTGTTAGGTAGAGAAGCCATGTTATTCAGAAAATACACCGGGAATTTGCACAACGTTTCATAATTCACAGCATGTGGTGTAAACACTCTAGTTTCTGGTCCGTTAAGAACCCTTCGAACCGCAACTATCCGCAATTCTTGTTGCTGGTTGTACACAGTCTCGCCAAACTTTGTACGCAATATCCACAGTTTCTCCATCTATTGTCGTAAGAATATTTATGGAAGGTCCGGGAGACCTTGTGGGCAAAGCTCACCTAGTGTCAACGGTTGTTGGCAAGTTATAACAATAACTCGGTAGATTGGTTTTTCCATTAAACTTTTGAGAACTGCGTAACTTGTATAAAGAGTTGTCAAAGTTACCCCGCTCAGCTTTTCGGGCTTGTACAAGAATTTTTTATGTTAAAATTTGTTTAAGTTGACCATAAGTGAGTTAAGTTAAAGTTAACGTTAATGTCCACACTACAACATTGAGGATTTGGATTCTAATCAAGAAATGCAATGGTGTCGATCCATCTGTCACTAACAATAACAAACAAACTTGACAACAATTTCTGAATGGCGGTAAAGTATATGCTTGTGAGTCGCAAGTTGCGACATAACTTAAAAGTATGTATTACATGGTAAACTTGTTTGGTGCCGCTTCGACCTAGAATAGCCATGTACAACACATCTGATTCAGTTTTTCGCTCTGATGTCAACGGTACTAACCTTTTGCTTCAAAATTAATATTTAGTCGGCCAAATGAGCAATTAATTTTAGGCATTTAACAATGGTTCATTCTTTTAGCACTAGAAAGCACAGCCAGGGTGCAATGTGATTAATGCTTTAGCATGCTGGATAAAAGCTTGCTGATATTTTTTGACATTCAGGAAGTTTAAAAACGATTAAAGAACACATTTTTCAACCGTTAACGTGAACTACGAAAATGTCATGTACTGCGCTGGAAGACTGCCGTAGCTATTGAATTGCTTTATATTGTAATTGTTCACTTATCCGCACGAGCATAGATGCCCTTGGAGAAAAATGCCGGTCATTCATGTCCATGCCGTGAAATTGTCGTTTTTGCAGCTTTTTTCTGGTATGGTCCTGAAGATCGTACTGCAATTTAGCCTGATCGCATTGTCTTGGCAGTTTCTTTGTATCTACCATATACCAATGAATATATCTTTGGTTTCCAGTCACAAATTCTCACAAGTACAAGCTCCCCGTCCTTAGAGTGAAGCGTGGCATTTTAGTCGATTTGCTTGCACTCAAAATTTGCCTTTTCACCTGCGCTCTCTACGAAAATCAGTCCAATACTTCTAAGGAGTAGCTCCAAATTGAATTGCAAGTTTATCCACACTGACAACACATGTCTAGGTACCCTCTATACTATTTCCGGGAGCAATAATAATCTTTCTTTCTCCAGCACGGCTTTCATTTGGCTACATGTCGATCGTCATTTTCACTTAGAAGTCTTCCTGATTTTGGACTGTTGTCTATCCATGAGTCACCATATTTGAACAGCAGAAACAATCGACCAATAGTTACCCGCCTTGGCAATATGTTCGCACCATATTTTTTCAGTTTACTGTCAATTAAAATTGTGAAACGACCCTTCGAACACCATGTCTTTGACTGAGCACAAATGTCGTGGCTAGTAAAAAAATCATGATCGTCGGTACTGTCAGCTCTAGCTCTATAGTGATAATTACTACTACTGCGAGTAATGTGTCAATCGACAGCCCTATGATATTGCTACGTGAGTGTATGTACACGATCGCAATGGGGCCAGTCATCATAGAGATATGCCTTTGCAAATAAGTCTGACAACTTTTAGAAATCCCTACGTATGGGCAAATGATTTATTAATGATATATGATTTTTGCAGTACAATTATCCCTGATATTGCTTTCCAAATCATTTTTTTCCAATCACTAGTCCCATATTTAAAAATGGTTGAAACGCTTCTGTTCCTTTCCACGTTTTCCCATCGCATTCTCGGATTCATAGTATTGCAGGTTGAAAACGCTCAATTGTAAGTTGTCGAAATTTAATAAGGAGAGTTTATGGTTAGCGTAATTGCCGGAGTGCTTATGGTTATTTGCTGCTATCTGGTCTAGATGATCCTGGTGCAATTAAGTAACAAACTGCGTTTAATCGTTCAGCATTCAACGGGACCGTTTAAGAACATTCGGGATTCAAGTTTATGAGTATGTATGTAAGGCCTTATACCTTATTTTAGTCAATGAGTATTTCTAGGGCGTCAATTTATCAATTGACCTGAACAAATTATTGGAGGCATTATAACTCCGTCCAAGTTTTCAATAGATCGTGACAGTATTAGTGGTTCATTAATAAATTTACTGAAGTATGACAGGTTTTCTTGATTAGTTGCTGCACCCAGTGTGCTTTACTGTCGGCACCGCCAACCCAAAAACTGAAGCCATTTTCATGACGTCATCATCATTGTCATTTATGCATGGCTCGTGCGACACCACCGATTTAATTATTACAATATATTTGTCATAATGGCTGTAACCGCACCATTAGTGTTACCTGAAATTTCCTACCGTAATACAATTATAATAATGATTTTTGAGTTCTCAGAATGAATTGCATTACAAGTATTCTTGTTTCTTCAATTAGTTTAGTTGGTTTATCTTACAATGAGTATTGGGTTGCTTATGACTTCAGATATGCACGTTTTTATTTTGATACTTGATTGTAAAGTTTAATATATTGTTAATTGTTATTTCAACAGCCTGTTGGCAACAGGGCAATATACATGACATGAATATTCTATTGCATTGTGTGAACAAAAGGTTTACTGCCTCTGCAGACGCTTTTGACTACAGATATATGGAATGTTTACTGTTCAATCCAAGTGCATACGTTTGAATTGCTTTACAGTATTTCCAAAATAATTCATAAAGTAAGTATAAAATCAAGTTGAAAACGAAGGATAGATACCGACGGCATTTTGAAACTAGACCTTGAAATTTAGTATATAAATTTTGACGCTTAGTTTCGATTATACACTGCAGGAAAGCTAATAAATAAAGAGAACTAATAACGGTGAGGATGCCCAAATATCCATATATGCGAATTTGCTCGCCATTTTGCACAGTCGGCGCAATACTGGGATTTTGCACTGGAAGTTTATTAAAAAGCCTGTACGCAAAATGCCTCCAAATCTCCCACCTGTCCTCCAATCCAGCATGCTGAATTCGTGAGAATGTTTCAAATAGCCAATGCCTGTTGACTGTATAAACCTCGAGAAATAACGTTACGCTATCCAATGGATCCTGGACAAGGGGAAAGCATTGTATATTTGTATTTTTCGTCACTTTCCTAACTTCTTTAGTCTCAAAAAGCAACCTATCGAACAGGTTATCGGAATATCGAGGAAGTGCGTATTTGTCCTTCAGATAATCGGCAGCCACCCAGGTATTAGCTATTGAGCCGTCTTTCCCTGAAATGTCGTAAAAGCTTCCGTTAAGAACATTGCTTAAATTCTTTCTTTCAAAGATGTCTTTACAGTATACCCAAGGTGGTATCCCAAATGTGCTGTAATAAAGGATCTTGTATCCCGCCCCCAGGAAACTTTGCAGAGAATCAAATGGCGTTTTTGGCTGGAACACGGTTAATGTGCTTACGATTCCATTTGAGTAAAATTGACACACGAAATAGCCAACAATTTGAAATACCATCAAGCATTTCATCTTATTCCAATATGTGGGCGTGAAGCTTCCTATGGTCACCCCGAACAAGTCCAACGCTTTTGTTATATCCGGAGTTTGCTTACAAATTGCTAGTTTTTTAATTAGTGCTGTTATTGCAAGAAGAGAACCTATCAGTGCAATCCATATTACGCTTGAGAAACACTCTGTCCAGACAGTAACGTCTACGTTCTTGTGCCTCTCTGCTAACATATCCTTGCAATAAATCAGAAATACTTGTTTATTGTTGGTATAATGAAATCCCGTGTATATCTTGTACTGTCGGCTAAGTGTCCATTTATGATAATCCACATAAAACGCTCCAATGTCAATATACTGTCCGGTGTACCATCTATCAGTTTCTCGTCGTTCAGTTATGTTCTCTGTGTTCAAAAATTTAGCAGAAATATTGTGGATTTGAGAAAGTAATATTGTGGACAATATATCTCGTCCGCAATACCTGAAATCCAACGAAGCAAACATAAGACCAGAACAAGCAGAGTTATTTGTGCGGTAATAACTGGCATTCATGCCGACAAAGGGCAGAAATACTAGTGTCCCTATTTCTCTATTTTGCAAGCCTTTAAGATGCTTTTTATGTATTGTTATTGGATTAAGAAGCTGATTTATGAATCGCACGTCAAACAAACCAACACTTTCCTTTTGCTTGCAGCCGAAGGGACAGACAACATAATAGTACAAGCGGTTTCGACTAACGTAAATTTTTATGTTGAAAATGGGAAAGTTAACGTAGGCATCGAGGATAATACCCTCTTGCCTTGAATACGGTTTAGGCGCATTTGAATAATGAATTCGCAAAAACTGGGTAGTTGGGTGCATGCACAGATCCCGAAAGGTCCAAATTGCGTCGCCCAATCTTGTTATGTTTCCGTAATATTCGTGAAATATCACATGGTTTGGTTGGACGTGTTTGTGAGGAAGGCTTCTTCCAATGTTTGTGCTGTAGTTTCTGAACGTCATGCAACGAACCCTCGCACACACGAAATACAGTTCGTCTGCATCAAATGAGTGAAATGATAATTCAAAGTGTTCAAATCTGGAATTCAGTTCTGCGAAATATGGCTTGAGACCACGTTTGAAAATTGTGTGCTGTAGTTGTATGTCGTCGGCGACAGCCTGCTTTATTTCAACAATGAAAATCAGAGTAAGCCAAGAATTTAGCAGTCGGAAAACTCGTAAAACGTATTTCATGGTGTCTGCTACAATGTTGAAGTTTGTATAAAATAGTAATTGATTTCTAATACCAGGTGGTTTAATTTAGAATCTTGGGCCAACTCTAATCTCGCTAAAATCAATTTGTTGTGAAGTGCAATTTAGAGATTCGAGGGTTTTGATAATTTCAGATAAATTTTTAGTACGATTTTTGGATTAGCTGACAACTAAACGGATAATAAGAGAACAGAATATCAGAGAAAATTTTGTCACGAATGCAGGCGCAAGTTGTAGCATCTACTACAGATTGCCATTGGAACCCGCTGCTCAAGAAGATCGATGAAACATCCGGTCAGCCAATAATCAATATAATTTCATGGCCAACAAGAACTCCGTGCTATCGTGATAAATGGTTATTAGCTGAAGCATCATTACTGGTTCTTAATTATTGAGCAATCTTGCGTGTATATTGTAAGCCAGAATTTCATACATTGGTTCCACCATTACTACCCGATCATTTCATCGCATGTTCGAATAGACTATGCTAATAAGAATACAAGACCGAAATTTTAATTACCTCTGTCATGTCATGTATTCATGTGCCCATCGTGGGATATTAAATCATAGAAAAATAATAAGTAGAAAAGAGTTATTAATTTCATGAGCTCAATACTCTTAAGAATAAATTTTATTAGCTGCTGTTGATTATATGATCTGTTGTGACAAGAGAAGTCCGCAAATTATTGAGATCTTCTTTAAAACTAGATATATGCATCAGTTTCAGTAGTTTGCGGCGTAACGATTCGAAAAGGCATTCATTATGAATCGGTCTCAACTTTTTCCTAATTTCGAATAATCGATGTTCACGAAATATCGTAACGTCGTGGACTTATATCGTTTCGTTTAAAGTCCAGGGAGATTTGGATATTTTCGTGAATGAGAGGTTTCTTGTAGGTTAGTGTTTATATTAATCTAATGTTATGCATCTACTATACTTGTATAAATTAACAACCAGAGGGTATTATTTAGATTGTGAAAACAGGTATTTTTCAGTGGACATAGTTTTCCGTCCACGTTTTTCATTGGAATGGACTGACGTTTGGTATGTACATTGCCCATAACGTTCTTCGCGAGGTGCGAAATGTAAGTGGAGATTTTTAAGATACAATTGGTGATGGTGATTGGTTTACTTAACGCTTTACAACATCAAACATGAAACTGCGTTACAGCAACAAATTTCTCAAAATTTGTTGAAGTTGATGGAGCGGAAGTAGCACAAATGCAGAATGGGTATTTCTCTATCCTAGAAACACGTTCGGTGAAATAAGTTTGTGATATTTTTTATTTCGGACAACTAATGGTGGTCGTATTCGAATCCAATTTTGAAAATGAGTTTTTGTTGTTTCCTGACCATCTCAATAAAATCCAAGTCGATTTAATGTACCACGCCGGTGTTGCTTGACTGACGAACTTCCTATATGGTTTACAGGAACTCATAAACATTACAATTTAAAAGTTTTCACGACCATCTCCACTTTCATCTTGTAGTTCTTAAAATCACAGTCTCAAACAGTGGCGTTCCGCCCGAATTTTTGGCCTGGAGAGTAAATGTCAAAGATCGGCCTTCTAAAAACGATTGCATTTTTTTAATCCTTTCGCATTTAGAATTGTATGTACTACCTTCTAAATCCCGGACCCATTCTACAAACAAAAAACTACATCTTCACATTATATCGCGAAAACATGAACAATTATATCATATTTGTAAATATATAACCTCCGTTTCAAAACGCGCCCGATAAAATCACTGGTGAACTGTTCTAACGGCACAATTCATTTTAGTTTGGAAAATGTGTTACGCTGTTGAGAGACAGACAAGATTTAGCACTGCACCAATAATTTGGGAAACTGATTTTCAGTGTATATGATTTTGAAACTTCTGCTTTAAAGTGTATATGAATTTAAAACGTTAATGGCATTAATTATTTGGGAATTATCCATTGTCGTATTAACAACGAACGCCGTTAGAGTGATCTACAAATATATACTAACCTTCATTTTAAAATAATCTTTCAAATCAATTAGGTAGAGTTTAAGCAACTTTTTTGCAGAGTGATTATTCTGCAGACTTATTAGCGACGATGTTTGTGAATCCCTGTACGTTGATGTTGATACGATATTGAAGAGTCTCAATAACTCTTCAATTTATGAGTTGTCAATGAAGACGTCAGGCTTTTGCATCTGTTTACTCCGTTGCGTTTGCGCGACAACATTATTCAACGAGCGGAGTCCAAGTGTAACTCAAAAATAATCTACACTCGTAAGAATTAGTACACTTCCTTCACTCTTACTATTCGGATTCATTTAAAGTATGCAACAAATGACTTGATCCTAATTGAATGATTTTCCTGAGTCATCCTTATATTTATCCTAATAAATTCCAATTTCTGAAACTGCTGCCTTCATCTTCTTATTAAAGATTAATTGTTACGCATATTTGGATAATATTACCGAACCTTGCGCCAATTACTCGGTTAAACGCTTCCAATATCGCAAGTAATTAGACAATTGCTTAAGTGCTAAATGTTGTGGAACATCAATGAAATCGATGAAATCACTGGCAGTTTCATTGGGCTTGACATTTACAATTGAAGCTATAAAATATCTGCCATTTCATCGACATCACTTTCTAGTTAATTGAATGATTATATTTTAATTGCCTCAATCCGTCAATTAATATAGCCTCGACTGTTCAATTTTTAAAACAGTTCAGTTTGTTTGTCTGCAATTATTTTAGCTAGTACATCCTTTTGGCCGTGTAATCTTTCAGATAATCTGACTTTCTGAGCTTGGCACATATTTAGGCCGGAATATTTGTTAGGCCGGGGAATTTTTAAGGCCATCTTTTTGGGTTTACAATCTTTTTGGGCGTCTATTTTTTGAGCCACTTGATCGGTCCGGCTCCTCAAATAGTCCGGCCTGGAGAGACCTCTCAATATCTCTCCAGTAGCGGTACGGACCTGGTCTCAAATAACGACGGTAAGGCATTTCTATGTATGAGTACACTTTAAACTACGGTAATAAAGCTAAATGCATTTTGGTCAATGATTTATCATTATAATTAGCGTTGGTCCCAATCTTCAAAATTATACCAGTGATGTGTTCATGGGATAGTAGAGCTTTTTGTTCGTTGTTTCGTTTCACTAACCAGTAACTCCTCTTCAGCGGATTTCCAATAATGAGCTACAAATTTGTCTACCTACGTTTTGGTCGTTGCTGAAAACGTAGGAAATATCAAAATTTTGCTAAATCCTAAATGCATATCCGGTATGAGCAAATCCCCGATTTTACTATGACTAACCTAAGTGTTGTATCCAAAATTTGAAAAATGCAATGCAGTTTGGAATCACGTGAAAACCTTATTTTTATCCAAAATGTGAATATGCGTATTAAAATATCTATTTGCGTCAGGTTTTGAATATGAGCTAACTGTTTAATAAAATACGTAGCAGAAGTTGAGCGTTGTTAGAGACCTTAATAGAGACATGCGATGCACAATGTTTACAGAACGAAGATAAAGTAAAAATATATACAACACCTTTCATTTTGGCAAATGTGAAAACTGACGGGAAAGTTAATGCTGCATTGTGTGATTTTTGCACAGACACTAAAGGCTCACGTCTGTCAAGTCGCGCAGGGTGCAGTAGATTGCACATGCGGATGGGCATTCTTCAATGAAGCTGTGAAAGATGCATCCACGGCTTGTAAATATAGATAAAGCGATTCAATCATCTCATGAGGAAAAACGGATGGAAATGAATAATTTTAAAAAGTATGTTAATATTTTGGATACAAGTGATGGTTTTAGTTAGTTTCACGGTGCTGAATGGTGAACCGTCTGCATACCGTGCCTACAACACATAGTCATAAAAAAACAGAGAATTTGTCCATAACGGCTTTGCCTTGAGGATTTATTTATTTAAGGGCTGATTTATTTTTAATAACTCTAGATTTCGCCAACTATCCGTTAGCTTTCTCAAGAGTAAAACGAAATATTTTTACAACAGCAAAATTCAGATCAATCTAACATTTAAAAACCATATTTAGGATAAATTACTTTAATTACAATAGTAATTTCACATTAATGTAATTGCTAGTGGTATCCATGAGCCAATGTCGTATCCTGTGTTTCTGTTCATATTGTTGGGGTGATGATGAATGAAGATTGCCTCTTTGAACATACGTTGGAACCATCTCTTTTCGTAACAAAGAAGGGCGATGGAGCCGAGATCTATTGTATGAGATGGATTTTGACCTTGGCGTTCATCTAGAGCTGATTGGTCCCTTCGGTGGTTTCGGAGGTCACCTCTGTGATTTGCTTTTCTTTGTTCCAAATTCTTGGTTTCGCCAACGTAGACAGAGCCGCAGTCACAATGTATAACGTATACTCCACACGTTATCAAAGGAGGAATATCCTTGTAGTTATTTAGAATTCTGCTAAGCTTACGTCCAGTGTAGTAGCTTAAATCACGGTTGAGATTTTTTCGGAGAATTCCAGCCACCTGATATGTCACCGAGCCAATGAATGGAATAGCGCACCATTGTATTTTGATTTGTTGGCTTGTTTTTAATATAAAGCATTCTCTTCTAAACCACTTTTCGGGGGAAACCGTTTCGAACTAAAATGTTTTCTATGAACTCCAGTTCACTTTGTACGGAAGAATCATCACACATACACGTATAGCCCGTGTCGTTAAAGAATTTATCACAGCAATTTTCTGGTGGTGATGATGGTGGGAATTCCAATCTAGGTATCTGTTTCTGTGTGTCTTCTTCCTGTAAACTTTTCGAGAAAGCGTTCCATCTTCATTTCTTGTTAAAGTGACATCCAAAAAGTTTAAGGTATTGTCTCCCTCTTTTCGAATTGTTAGTTGAATATCATTGTGGAATGAGTTGGCAATTGAGAGAACTGTTTCCTCTTTCCTTTTTATGACAATTGCAAAGATGTCGTCCACTATACGTAGCCATATTTTGACATGTGGGATTGTTGGAAGTATCTTCAGTTCCATGTCTTGTAAAAACACTTCTGCTAAAATTGGGGATAAGGGATTGCCCATTGGAGTTCCACTTGTCTGTTTGAAATATTTTCCCCTCCATGTGACATAATTTTCGGAAACCAATTTTAGTAGTCCAGCAATGTCCGTTAAAGTTAGATTTTCAGATTTTGTTTTCCATGTAGTGTTGGATTGAAGACGTTCAAGAACTAGTTGGAGTGTTTGTTCCACGGGAACATTGGTGAATAACGATACAATGTCATACGAAACCATTATGTCCATTGATCCCAATTGAATGTCTTCAATACTCTCAACAAACTCATATGAATTTTTTAGAGTGTGCTTATGATTTGTTATAACGCATTTCAAAATGGACTTTAAGAATATACTTGAGTGCTATACTTTAAGAGTGCGTGACCTGGTGTGTTGCGATAATCTACAATTGGTCTCATTGGAACACCATCTTTATGTGGTTTTGGTAGACCATACAGAATAGAACATTTTTTGGTGTCAGGCCGTATGAAGGTGTGTGAGGGGCCGCCGTTTGCTTTTCGATTTTCTTGTCTCGGAAAAGTTGTAGGCAGGTCTGTTTCACTGATTCTTCATATTTTTTCATAGGATTTTGCAGTAATTCTTGATATGGACCCTCCGATATTAGTGTCGATAACTTTTCACCATATTCCAATTTGTCCATCACCACTGTCATATTTCCTTTGTCAGCTTTTTTAATAACAATTGAATTATCTGATTTCAGTGATTTAATTGAGGATAAAATCCAGGCTGGAGTTTTTGGAAGTTCGTCCTTGTTGTTAAGAAAGGAATTTAAAGCATGAGATACTTCATTTTTAACTTTTTCCTTTGTTTGGGTGCAAACATCTTCTTCATCGATCTCCATTACAATTTTTTCCACACTCATTATCATTTCCAGAGTAGATGTTTTAATATTTTGATCCGCAATGGCGAATGTGGATCCTAGACTCAAAGTAGCCAGTTATGGAACGCTAAGATTTCTGGAACTTCTCTTTTCAACGCATTTCGGGATAGTTCGTAGTATTTTTTGGATTTCTTTTTCCTATTTTTTGTTTGCCAAATCTGCCAGAGTTTGAAATTTTCTGATAAGGCGTTGTTTGAGTTTCGCGAATTCTCGTTGATACTGAGCGTTTATTACATGGATGATGTTGGGAAGGAGTTTGGGAATTTGTTGTTGAAGAGTTAGTTCCATATTTGAAATTGCTTTCTTTGCCTTGTCGTATGTCGCAAATGAAGAGTATAACTCAGTTTTAAGTCTTTTTTCTTCGAGAATCTTGATTTTTTCAATTCATGCCGTTTTGATTCTTGGGAGCTTAGTTTGATGCGCATTCCTTTTGGGATCAATTTCGCTTTTTGACATCGTTTGGAGAATGTTATAACAAAGCTTATGTTGTTGAAAGTCTAATATCCGGTGCATGGGTGAATTGTATTTTAGATTGGCTGTACAACCCATTGCTACGTAATTCTTTATGCAATATTACTAAGGCTTGTTAAATTCGTGGGATAAAATGCTATGATTAACTTTACTAATTGTTTCTAAAGTTTGTACTTATCTAATTTACATAACAATATGCACAGAAATAGCGTCGCATTATAACAGTTTGGCTGCTGTCGTATAATAAGAATCTGCACGAATCTACATAGCGATATGAATGACTGACGACATGAATAAATGGTAAGAAGGAAACAATGTTTGAACTTTATTAGGCAAAAAAGAAATTATATCATCAGTATTCCGACAATGATTTGCGCAATATGTGTAAACTGTCAGAGAGTGTTCTGCGATGACAATTCCTTTAACGACAGGACTGCTTATTAATATAAACCTTCTCGGTCTTGTTTCTTTACGATTGTTCTGTTTATTACCAGAACTGCTTCGAAAAGCGAACTTTGCGGGACTGGAATGATATGACAACGATATCAAACAGACATTTCAGACTCAAACAAATCCGGAAGCAACTAATTCGGGTGTAAACCCGAATTAAAAACTACAGGGAACGTGTTGTGTGTGAAATTGAGACATTTGACACTCACTTCATCTTCTAAATCACTAATCTTGAATTTTTCGATCAATTTCCTAAATAAGATATTTTGATCCTTTCATGACCCTTTGGCCCGTGAGGGTCATAGAGCCACCACTCCGACATTTAGTCGAATTGACCCATGGTATGATAACATAAAATGATCAGCTTAAAATTCTCTATCAGATAAGCAAATAAAATTGTTTTGCCCATAAGGAAGTATGGAGGACCTTACCCCCACCATTCCCCTGGAGGTAGGGCCTGAAAGCCCAAAATCAATAGCGTACTTACTTTTGTCCTAAGGTACGTCCGTACAAAATTTGGACCGCATCGGTCAACGTGGAAAGGAGTAATCGTGTTAACTGACACACGGACACACAGACAAACAACTTAGTCGCATTAACTACCTTTCAAGCATTACATGCTTCCGGTAGTTTTCTCTAGTCCTAATTGGCAGAAACGTTCGTTTCGTAAGTTTTCGTCGTCGCCGTATTTGATCGGACAGGAAAAGTTTGACAAATTTTCTATGGAGGACAAAATTTTCTCCGGAAGACCAAATTTTCTCCGACCATAATTCAATGAAAATAATCAGTTTCGCTGAGTTTTATTATTTTAAATTCTCATGTATACATGGGTATAATGTTATAGTGACAATGTATTGCAGACAAATTGCGCAAGTTCTGTAATTACTCTTAAAATGTTTAATTTTTCCGACTGCATCGATTTTCCCCGGATTCCATCCGCGTGGGTTTTCCATGCCGTATTTGATGCAGGGTTGTTGGACAGAAGTATATTTGAGGTTGTTAACAGAAGAGTTACAACATTTGCACGAACCTGTCTGCGTCCCAGAAATCATTTGCTTGCAAATAATCTAATCGAAACGAACCAGACAAAGTTTGAATAACTTTCCAGGGATCATCGAAAAATACAGCAAAAGACCACATGGAATCTGTCCCATTTCGAAAAACAATTTTGAGCCGCAATTTATATTAATCGACCTGAAAAGCTTACAAAACTTTTTTTAAACATTTTATTAAAATTCTGTGGGATATTTGAGATCTGATTTCAGGTATTACACCATCATGTCCAGTTTCCAATAACATATTTAGCATGTTTTTCAATAAATGAATTCAATTTTCACCGGGACAATGCAGGAATCGCAAACGCTCCTAATTTAGGACAATTTTCATAACTTAAAGTAGAATTCCGATTTCTGCGGTATAAGCTTCACCGATGGCATGGAACTATAACAAACACAAAATTAGTAATACGCGGTTAAAATCATTTAATTTATGATCAGTGTTCACTTTCATATTTGAGTTTCAATTTATTCCTTACAAGTACAAATATGTGGTTAAACATCTCGATAAACGTCTCTCTCAAACCTCCAGTTGGACTGAAAACTCTGAAGGCACGTTAATTTCTTTTATGGCCATGTGCAGTTATGGAATATGTTACCTGAACCCATTCGGAGGGTTAAGAATTACTCCAAATTTAAGTAAATGGTATCAGAATTTATGCAAGAAAATAAGCATTAGCTACTATGGATGTGTTTGCTTTTAGCCATAAAATAAAAATTTTTGCGTGAAGATATAGTTATTTGTAACTATATTTTATTCTAAGTACTTCGGCAATGTGACCAATTGTTAAATTGACTTCCACATTTTGAAATTTTTATTTTATAGAATTTTAGTTACGCTTCTATTTTGTTATAATTTAATTATAATAATTATACTCATGTCTATGAATAAAGGTCAATCCTCAAAGTAATTTACACATCGCGTTTTTCGGTTTATTTGAACCAAATGGTTTTCAAATTCATCAATCAGGCTCATAAAAACTCAGATTTGATAACTATTGGATATACATGTCGTTTTCGCATCGATCAAATGGTTTTTGAATACAGCTGTCTTATGATTTTTAAATATTAATCAGTAATAGTCTATCGATAAAACTAACCTACTTCTAAAATTAGAACTGTGGCCAACGGATAATTGTATACTTATTGCTTATCGGGACCCAAATGGCTATCAATCCATACGAGCAGATGCGTAATGTCTGTGAACTCGTATCCTATACTGACGGTATTCCAGGTGGTGCTGCCGAGCGCCATACCGCATAAGTAGAAGTTTTCCAGAGTTTCTCCATTGATAGGTTACCGGTCAAGAGTTAAATTGAGGTAAAAAATGCAAGTGTTGAAGGTGGAACAACCGAGATATAAAATATGTCGCGACATTTTCCGCCAATTCTTGGTACATTCCAATTTCCTGCAATAACATAATTAAAAAATCAAGGTATCTACATACTGAATTTCTTTAATAAAAGCGGAAAATACGACTTGTGTTTTATTTTTTGCGATATAATCTACCATATCATTATGCTTTCAGCTTTATAAATTCAGTTTAATAATGTCGACACAATGGACAGGGATTCGGAACACTGAGGTTAGCAACATTACCAATCCATATAACATACACAGTGTCTTTCAATATTCTCGCGTAGCAACTTTATTAAGTGAGTTAACAGTTTCATTTGCAAGAGCTCACAATGCCTTAATTTGGCAGGTGTTGGATGTATTTTAGTGTATTGTAACGAATTCAAATGGAGATTTTAAATTCAACTAATAATTTAATTTTTAACTCAAGTTTTTAACAATTGACTTATTGGTAGGATTTTACCTATCGGGTTCATCTCGTCTTATGAGTCAACATTTGTGTTGACTCATAAAAATCGTCTTACGCGTCAACAGCCGTGTTGACTCCTAAGAGTTAAGAGTAAACATGCCTGTTGACTCCTAAGAGTTAGGAGTCAACAGGAATGTTGACACCTAAAATTGCTCTTATGTGTTAACAACAAATATGACTCTTAAGAATGGCTTAGGTGTTGACATTTTTTGAACGGCAAGAAATATCTTGTCAATTTTTTGACATTTTGTAATGTCGTCATACACAAATGTCATGTGATAGACATCGAATCTTACATGTAGACAGTCATGTCAGACAAATCTATATATCATATAATCTGCTTTTTGCGCTGTGACCGTCCTCACTTTTTCACCAAGTCTAAACAAGTCACATCGCACAGCTATTGCCAGTTGCACTGCTGCGCTGCTCCTTGCTTAGCCTCCAGTTGTAGTAAGCAATGCTGCTACTGCTTGCTCATGCGCAGGAGCAACAGCCAAGCAGAATGCCAGTAGACATGCACGCGCCATCTCTCTCCTGGATAATGGACTCATGCTCACCCCTCCCAAGCACCCGGCTTTTTTAAGCATTCATTTTCACAACAGCAAGTGCCAATTTCACTGCAGTTCATTCAATCAACCGACAACCAAAAGTTATCACATCATCATCCATCCTATTTCAATTTACAGCAGTCACTAATCAGCTATAATTAGACAATACTTAGTGATTAAAAATAAATAAGGAGAAATACGACATGTACTTAAACACTACGGGATGTCCATTACTCGCACATTTTAAACCATCAATCAGTCGTTCTTCAACCTCCAGAGCGGGTACTACTAAAAGGCACGCCCCCTGGAAAACACGCCCCCGCACGCCCCCTATATAATTAATGTACCCGCACGCCCCTTGGACCCGCACGCCCCCTGGACCCGCACGCCCCCTGGACCCGCACGCCCCCTGGACCCGCACGCCCCTTGGACCCGCACGCCCCTTGGACCCGCACGCCCCCTGGACCCGCACGCCCCCTGGACCCGCACGCCCCCTGGACCCGCACGCCCCCTGGACCCGCACGCCCCCTGGACCCGCACGCCCCCTTGGACCCGCACGCCCCCTGGACCCGCACGCCCCCTGGACCCGCACGCCCCTTGGACCCGCACGCCCCTTGGACCCGCACGCCCCTTGGACCCGCACGCCCCCTGGACCCGCACGCCCCCTGGACCCGCACGCCCCTTGGACCCGCACGCCCCTTGGACCCGCACGCCCCTTGGACCCGCACGCCCCTTGGACCCGCGCGCCCCCTTGGACCCGCACGCCCCCTGGACCCGCACGCCCCCTGGACCCGCACGCCCCCTGGACCCGCACGCCCCCTGGACCCGCACGCCCCCTGGACCCGCACGCCCCTTGGACCCGCACGCCCCCTGGACCCGCACGCCCCCTGGACCCGCACGCCCCCTTGGACCCGCACGCCCCTGGACCCGCACGCCCCTTTGGACCCGCACGCCCCTTGGACCCGCACGCCCCCTGGACCCGCACGCCCCTTGGACCCGCACGCCCCCTGGACCCGCACGCCCCCTGGACCCGCACGCCCCTTTGGACCCGCACGCCCCCTGGACCCGCACGCCCCTTGGACCCGCACGCCCCTTGGACCCGCACGCCCCTTGGACCCGCACGCCCCTTGGACCCGCACGCCACCTGGACCCTCACGCCCCTTGGACCCGCACGCCCCGTGGACCCGCACGCCCCCTGGACCCGCACGCCCCCTGGACCCGCACGCCCCCTGGACCCGCACGCCCCTTGGACCCGCACGCCCCTTGACCCGCACGCCCCCTGGACCCGCACGCCCCCTGGACCCGCACGCCCCTTGGACCCGCACGCCCCCTGGACCC
The DNA here is from genome assembly GCA_004115045.4 of Sinella curviseta. Taxonomy (NCBI): domain Eukaryota; kingdom Metazoa; phylum Arthropoda; class Collembola; order Entomobryomorpha; family Entomobryidae; genus Sinella; species Sinella curviseta. Next base: position 244,058 of record CM023199.3, on the reverse strand, counting down.
GCACGCCCCTTGGACCCGCACGCCGTTTTTCGTTTTTAGACTTTGAACAATCAACATCTAAAAGCGCTCTACTCCTGATGAAGGTGTCATCACCGTAACGTCGAGAACATCCCTCTACGATGTCTACGGTAAAGCCAAAACCTAGACAAAGCGCGAAACCTATGATACCACACAAACATAGGTACAATCTCCGGGGATCCGCTCGTCGGGGTGACCTCTCTGTGGCGGTTTCCGAAGTCGGTCCAACCGGATGCGGACTGGAAGCGGCAGCCGAGGTGCCCCCGTGTGAAGAGCTACTCAGGGTAGTCGGAGTCGGCCCTTCAACTGAAGGGTGCGGATTGACTACCGTGAGGAACTCAACACAGCTGAGTTTTACTTTTACTTTAAGCTGGTAAACGCTTTAGTGACATCATTATGCTTAAATTGAGGCTTTTGTAGAAAACATTTCCTTACAAGGATACGCATGCTTGTTGTTAATATGTAGGACACATAATTGGGAACCATTGTGTGTGGCTATACCCAAAGGAGAAAGATAAGGTAACTCAGAAACATCCATTTAAAATTTATTCTCTCCGAATGTTTTTGGTTAAAGTAACAATTAAGAAATCGTTCTATCATGCAGGGAATACCGCACCACGGTGAAACTGGACGGACTTGGAATTGCCAATTCGGTACTCCGAATAATATTTTATGACAAGTTTGGTGGATATGACCATGACCTAGAAGAGGACTATAGAGTGATGCCGACTTTGGATGAGTACTTGTCCAATCACGATGAACTTAAATATGCCATTCCAAATGCAGTAGTAATTTTTCATTCCCATCGGGGGATATTCTCGTAGGAAGCCGTCCAGGCAGGAGCGAGGTATGGCAGTTCTGCAATTTCTGTGGTCGAGGGTCATAGACTAAAGCTACTCGAACGTAGTCTTTCTCAGGAGTAAATATTCCCGCGTAATCACAAATGTGGAGTTCGAGCGGACAATAGGGGACGGCTCCAGGGAATTTCCAAAGCCAACGACAGTCATACATGCTGATAGATTTGATGACATAAATGCCGCGATTATCAACGGGTGTGCCAAAAATCCAAATGAGGAATACTGGCCTCTTAACATCCGGGATCAGTTGGTGCGAATCAGTGAGAAAACTGGAGATGCTCTTGGTAAGGAGATATTTAAAGCTGCGTACACGCCTCATAAGGACTGGCCAAATCGGTCGCCCAATACTGCCGCACTTTTACCGTCAAACCACACCAAGGTGCACCAAGTGAGACAGGTGATGTCGCGTCCGATCACAGGTCAGGTATATTATCATTTGGGTAAGCTTGCTATGCGATTACGAAAACAAGGCCTGCAATCAACACTGTGAACCTTTGATGAAGCAGAACGACAAAATGGTAAATCAGATCCGATTACATCAGTTGGCATGACAAAACTGAATGGGGAAACTAAATTTATATATAAAAAAAATTTGACTGTAATAGATATTTAAGATTAGAGCCATTAATTATTATATATGTAGTATTTTTCTCATTTATAAATGAAATCAATTGTTTTATAGTCACAAGATTATAAACTAAATAAGACTTGGGAATGTTTGCCAAATTAAAATAGTGTGACTGCGTGTCATAGAATGAATAGAATGTCATTTTCAATTGACCAGAATATAATATGCGGTTATAGCTTTGAACTACGGCATACAAAAGAAAATGTTGCCCAGATTACTCAGATTTTCAAAGGCTTAGGCTTTACTTTAAACTGTTCAAGTGTAAAGCATTTAAGTTTATCTGTCAATAGTGAATGGAACAATGGTTGAGGTTTTCCAATGTACAAGTATTTGTCATGCCGAACTGACGGTGTGATCCGTAGAATCTGTACAACATTTGTCTATTCTTAATGGCAATTGTTGTCACTTTATTGTTGTCAATGATACTCTCGGCCTGGATAGACTATTGGAAACATGAGAAAGTTTTTCTTCTTTTATCTTCTTCCACTTCAAGGTGGAACTTTGAAATTATTTCACAGTAAGTCCTCTGCTTAAAATGCTATGAATGTATTGGTAGGCACAGGCTGCGTACTTACATTCGAAATACAAAGCACCGCATTATATGGGTTCATAACAGCATGTTATCGGAATGGATTGATACGATAACAAAAGCACATTACATTAAGAGTTCTGAAACGAAATGCTAGAAAGCTGAAGTGTAGAAGATAACCCATTTTCAATAGACTACCAGGGCCTTGTTTAGCCAGCAATTGTGTAATTATTCTCACTCACTTAAAATATTACTTCATTCTTGCATCCGAACCGTATGCGCACCGGAGAATTTGTACATTTAAAAAATCATAAATGCTAACCATTGCAAATGTTGGATTCACACAAACTTTTATCAGCAATAACTTAAAACGTCGTTAGGATACCATTTTATCCAGCCCGACTAAATTATTATGATGATATTCGTCAACGAGGAACTCAATTTTCACAGTAATTAATTTCAGATGTACTACTAATAAGCTGTATTAAAAAGTGTGGAACTTGGCAACAAGCAACGACGTTGTGCCATAGGATAGGTTGAGCATAATATAAAAACCGAAAGCGTATAAATTTCACTAAATCGAAAATTGATTTTGACAATACTTCATGATATTCTCCAACGACAGCAATATTAGACGAAGTCGCTTGTTGGTGTTGGAAATGCAAGATGGTATAGTTTTCTAATTATGAAATGTTGAAAAAATAGAAAATAACAAATGTGTTACATTTCTGACGTACATATTTCATGCTATTTGACGCTATCAATTTTGTAATAGATTGCATATCTTTCACGTTCAAACCATTGTGGCCATGAGGTGTCAGATTTCTGTCCTTATACACAGATGATCTGTTGCATCTTTCGAATGATTAAAATAGTTTTCCATATTATGCCTCTTATATTTACTGATAATGCAATAATGGCTAAAATTTGCTTCCAATTGCATATAATTGCTATCAGAAAGTCAAAGGATTTAAGTGCTTTCATATTTTCATAAATTTGAGCAACAATAAATGACTATTCAAAAAATACACGTGATAGATGCTTCATATGCCGCAAATAATTAGAACCTGTTCTTTTCTATTATTCAATATTCGTATGATTGTTAAACAGCTCTAAACCAAGCAAGTTATTTACGCCAACAATGCATCAATAAATGTGTGTAAATAATTTCTAACATCATTGGTCATCATACGGTACAGTGGGTACGACATTAAAGGCATGATCATGTAAATAAATGGTGTTGTTTATCTACTTTGTAATAAAACAAAAGAAGCTATGTTAAAATATTTTTCCTTGTATGTGTAGAGCAATTCAACATTCGAAACAATAATGCATAATGTGCGTCCCGGTACTTTTATCCGCTTGGCTGCAAAGTTCGTACAAACTCGAAATTCTGATCAAGCGGTCAATGTAACCTACTTGCTACATGGAATATGTTTTGAGAATGACTGACAGCGCTGCAACAAAACCAAATTCCGCGACAATATTAATATTGAAGATTCTGTTGAGGTAAATGTTTATCGAGAGAATCATGAAGCTTGTTACGAGCAACTAGTATTAGCCTGGGCTTCCTTGTGTCGATTTTGTGCATGTTCGGAGCGGCATTCATGTCCGTAACGACTTTAAATAACATAACGATGCTGTGTATCACATAGCGGCTTACACTTCCGATACACTGGCAACACTTCAATGACATAATTTCACATTTCTCATTCTATTCATTCACAATCATCTCTCATCATAGCATATTTATCAGTCAAAAATTATAAATGTTAGTCTTTCAGATAATTTGGTACCGTTTGCACTTGATATAAACGAATAATGTAGTTGCTGGTTTGACCGTCGCTCATATTTTAAGTAGCCTTAGCAGTTTAACACCTAACTGACGTATTTTGTCTGTAAATATTCAGTAACCTGTGAGCAATTTGTGTTGTTTTGAAAGAATTTTAGGTTGGAATTAAAGTGCTTTTCCAACTTCTTCATATAACATTGAATTTCACTATTTAAAAAAAAGACGAACTGGAAACTATCTTCTACAACGTAAAATTATCTTACGAGCATCAAATTGAAATTTGGCGTCAACGTCAAAACGAGTATTGTTCAACTTTTATATATATTATTTTATTTCAAGTAACCTCAATGTCACACGCTAGATTGCTAGATAAAATTATTGCATAGAGAAATGCCGTTAGATTAGGAATGTATTAATTAAGATTTATGTTATTAGTAGCTACAAGCTGAAATTAATTTCAAATTTTAATAACACCGTAATCTGCATATAATATGTTTTAATTTAGTGATTCTCTTGGAAATTACCATAAACTACGCTCCTTGTAGTTTATACATTTGGAGTTAAGACACGAATTGTTAACTTATTATGATGAACATCTCCCGATAATTAAGATTTTTTTGGAGCCCTCGGAACCAGCAGGTTAGACGTGAGTCTAATGATCGTATGCAACAAGTATTCGTAAAAAAGAAAATTCATTAGTAAGATAAATCATGATTTCCGTTGTGAATGATACCAAACCTTGTTGTAGTATCTTACTCCTCGGTGCTGGTAATAAATACTTTGCCGAATATTTGAGCATTTACTTCCACAGTACTTTCCACAGTAGAAACTTACGTTGTATATTATGTGCTGTGTGGAGGATACGCTAATTATGGCGGTGAAGGGGAACACATAAACAGAATAGAAGAAGGGGAAAACAAGTTTTTCTCGTTTTGATAAATCCTAATAATTCTTCGTCCCACTGTTGTGCAGAGACATTGAGCTGGAAGACTATGCAACAGGGAGGTAATGTTAACTATCACAGAGTAGGTGTCTTCAAGTGTCCCAGTCCAACGGTATAATTATTTATATCATTGTTGCTGCTAACGTTTTTCCATTACATATGCATTCGACGTAATCACAGTTGGAGTTTCCCATGTTTCTTATACATTTGGACGCCATTGAAAATAAAATTTTCCGATTATTTTTCCAGCATTGTGTTAGGTTCATGGAGTCGTTTTGTTGCATGTGAAAAGTAAGGAAATGATGGAACTGTGTAATTATATCATGCGGTATTGTTTCATATTTGTTGGCCACCTTTCAATCCGTGTGTAATATTGCAAACAATGTTAACATTATAAACACTGGGATATAAATGGCCATCTAGTTTTCTACATTTCATGTCATTTCGTTTCTGATGGCAGAGACACCACTTACTACATTACCATTGCAAAGGATCCTGAACCACACTCGTTATCGGAGGTTTGCCACACTAGTCCACACCAAGAATGTCACACCGGGCAAAAAATTAAACGCTTGAAGCATCACCTTCTTTCACCGTCTCTTTTGTTTTTCTTACACTATTGCCAGAGTCGAAAATTAGTAAGCGTACCTGTTGAACATTCTTCTGCTTTTTAGTTACTCTTCCAGCATTCAAAGTAGGCGAGATTGACATATTGCTGTTTTACATCCGAGGATTTTGAGATTGAGAGTTGATTTCGATGTTCTCGAAGGGACAGTTTAGGTATCCGATATAGACCTGTGAAATTTGTGGGTAAACCTATCAGTCTACTGAACTGGTATGACGATTGCTGCTGCGGATTTATTGAAGGGGAAAGGAAATTAACGAACACAATTGTGCATATGTATAGGATTTTTCTTGAGTCAAAAAAGCGTGTCCATTTCTGCGCATTGCTTACGATGAAAAACAATTATTAAATGGAACTGTGATATTCATAATCCTCATAATTTATTTATAAATTTTTAGCTCGTCCAACATAATCTTATTCCCTACGAATGGCGTCAAGTGAAATGGCTTGCGGCCAGATTGCATACATCGTCATCTTCAAGATAATACAAATTGTTATTTGCCGGTCTCCAAGGATATTAAATTCAATGTGTCAAGCATAAGGCTAGCGCCATAAGCATTGCTGCATAGCTAAACGTTACAAAGCTAATTTTCGGCCACTTTCTCATTTAGGAAGCTGTGCACGTAGTCCAGATCTACTTTTGCTAATATGCCATTTTACGATATTGTATTTTTTGTATTTATTTAATATTGGTTTCCTGTGGGTTGCCCCATGAAACCCTATTTGCAAAATAAATTTACATACATTTTAATTGAATATTTATGGTGAATTGGTTGAGTCTGAGTTAATCTATTAGTCACCTTCGTTGCCATAGTTGCTCCTTACGTTGTGTACAAAGCCAGTTAAACCTCCAAACCCATGAATGAGCCCCTCTGCAACTTGTGCTCCTGCCAATGGCGCTGCTGATGCAATTTGGTGCTGGATTGCCAGAAGGACAATGAGCGGGAAGAAGGCTATCATAAATCAATGTTACTTTTATCATTAACGATTAATATCTATAAGTTGAACTTATTCCTTATCACTTATTAAATACATATCTATCAACTAACAATAAATTGTGATGATTAACTGTCTTTGGCACTATAGTGAACATTATTTCGTTTCTTTGGTAGGTAATATAAATATAAAATTACTGTGATAATACTATACTTCAAACGATATGTATGTGGTAAACGATGTGGTAATGAACGGGAAAATGCAATGTATTCACAATATCTTTTTGATGGCCGTTGGAAATTTGTATGTTCGTCACATGCATAGAACAGACAACTTTGCAATCGACAAAAGAAGATTGTGTACATTTTCGCGTACATTACCACATATACTTAATTATTTAAAAGATTTGTGGGGAAAGAAATTGTTAAGCAGAATGATTGCACTCCGAGTAGTGGACAGGGGAAAAAAGTGTCATTGTCGCTTTGCAGCTTTTCATTCCGTCTCAATTCTTCTTTTCGCTGCTTACTTTAGACACTGCATTTAAAAGTGGATGCTATGGCGAACCCAAGTATCGAAGGGACAATTGGGTGTTGAATGGCTTATGGACAGTAATGAAATTGGATTGAATTTTTGTCATGAGGAGCTTCCCATGCTGACAGTTTGCCATCGGCCAGTATGAAGCAAAGTACTTATTTAATATGTATAATTTTAACCGGTGTATACTGTGACATGAAAGCAAAAATTAAAGCCCTGTGAGATATCCGACACTTCTCGCCATGATTTCGGACATGATATGTTTTAATAACGTAACCACCGTTTTCTGCAATTTAGTGAATTTAGCAAATTTATTGAACTGGAAGGTTAAGTATGTCTTGAAACCACAGTTTGCTTTATATCCAGGTGTAACAAAAATCGGTATGAATTCATTTCGCAAGAAGCAAATGTTGTCTATACGTTGTCCTGTGTGACGAAAAACATTACCTCTATTATGATGAACGGGTCCGCGTGCGGCTGTTATAAAAACTGGCGTTCCAGTTGCATTTACTCTGCATATGATTACAGGCGTTATATAGTGTCCTTCTTAAATAATCTTTTACGTATGTACTTCCAATTCATCCGCATGCACGACTTCAGTGGCTTACTAAACGTGTGAAATTTAGCTTACATTGATCATATCGATTTGAAACGTAACATTGGTACAGTAAACTTAATCTTATATAGGTGGTTTTAATACTTGAATATATTGTGACTATGAATCCCCAAACCCATTTCCAAATACTGCGACTACACTCGGTCAAGAGTATAACAGACGATATGCTAGTGCCGTAAAGAAAGACTACAAAAACAGTTGAAATGTGCCCTCGAATGTTGGGACGCCTCAATGTCCTGTCTTCCACCGCAGGTTTGAAGTTACTTGGCTCTTTAACTAGTCGCGACCACCAATCCCATATTACGGAAAACGAAAATGACTCCATTCGCCTTAAAACACGTCGCATTTCTGGTCCGTATACTTGAAACCCAATAGATTCATTGCTCCCGATTTCGTCGCCAGCACTTACAAAGTACTGCGGGTGTGCTTGGTAAAGTTTCGCGGCATATTTATTTGCCACATATTTGTGTGTCACCATTGCGGATTTGTTACATGACTCGAGGTGTGTGTAAAGAGCCTTACGCTGCCAGTCTATCAAACGATCTAGTACACCCACTTTTTGTGATGGCGATGACTTGGAAGTTGTGGACATTATTTCGTCGCTTTGATTTAAAAATGCTGCTGCGAAAATATTTGATACTTTTGGATGAAGTATCGAAAGGTGTTCTAATTCATGCTTATTGGCGCTTGTAAATCCAGTTCCTGGCGTCAACAAAACCCATCGGGTTATCTCTGATGAGGCCAAAAAATTTGGATGTGAGTTGGACAACATACTTCCGTGCATTGAAAATGTTGTGGTCCAAGCTTTCAGCGATTCTTTTGAACTAAAGTTGGTTCGGAAATCTAGGTTAGTAATTACTGGCATGGCGTAAATTGTAAACTTTTCCCGAACCAGCTCTTGAACAGTTTCATAAGGCACAAGTCTCCTGGGTGAAATCACGTTGTACACGTTGTTACTTTTGTACCCATTACTTAGCACTATCCCCATTAAAAGAAATGTGGATATTGTAAATCTAAGTGGAATGTTTTTGCACGAGAAAGGGGTAAAAGGGTCACCTTGTTCTAGCAACACTTTTAGAAATTGAGTGATTTGTATTAAAAGGCCTCTCGTACTTGGGAAAGACGTTGAAACCTGCCGATGTATCTCCGATAACACGATGCACGTAGCTACAACACAAAGCACACCGTAAAGTCATAAACACTTATGAACTCCCAGAGTCCGTAAACATGAAACTCTCTTCTGCCTCCGCAACTTACGAAACCAAACGTGTTGATCCAATTCTTATACGATAGGCGCAGAAAATGAGAGCGATTACTATGGACTCGTGCTACGTACATTACGTTATCTGCTTTATAGCCGTTTCTGGGTGAATAAAAGCTGTTTCCATTTTTACAATGATCATTAAAACTGCCGTAGGTAAAAGTAACATTTGACAATATGTCGAACACCATTGATGCAATAGCAGAAAGGAAGCTATCCCTTGGACCTCTTAAATTTTGATTGTAAAAGGCATCAATTGCAGATGGATTAATACAGTTTTCTAATTTATGGTGAAGTTCAATTAAGGATCCCCATAATCCGATGTGAGAGCGGAGACGTATTACCCACAGCTGTTGGTTCCCACATGGACGTGGTGCCAACACGTTACCAATAGCTTCAGGTGCAACTGAAATGAATAAAACTGACTGCGTACTTCCGTTCACCCAACAAGTCGATACGCGTCTTACGTTATTCATCAATTCCGTACTTTGGTTCTTGAATGTTATTGAAAGGATATCTGTTGAAGCTGCTAGATCGACTTGAGATGAGGAAAATACTGAGAGGTCTCTCAAGACGTTCAGGAAATCCAAAAGGCTTTCTGGGACGAGAGGAAATTGCTCATGGTTTATGAATATGTGCAGCTGCGTTAGCGTTGGGATTTCAATGATATTGAATGCACGTTCCTGAATTTTAGATATGTTGTATTGGAACGGAAGTGGATACGACATGCGCAAGAAATAGTACGGGGGAATCTGCACAGAGAGGATGACCTGGCACTTCCAGGGTTTTGTCTTAACAGCATATTTGTAAATCCTTAATCGTGTACATATTCCATGACTCCGATTTCCATCAGATGAGTAACCAGTGAGATAGTCCGATACTCCACAAACGTCTCCGTATGCATGTGCTATTTTAGCGCTCGCATTCACATTAAGATAACCGAAAGGGGTCCAAACGTGTTTGTACCTTCTGACTTGCGACTTCTCGTGTGTGTCCCAAACCACCATCACTTCCAGCCTTCGAACAAGCACAGTAGTGGCAGATGGGGATAGATCGATATTCGGGAAGTTAACCAAAATTATAAGGCATTCTTTCGTCTCAAACCAGTTTAGAACGTCTGCAATTCCCCGACTAATTCCGTCCAATAATGAATCGTGGTGTGTTATATATGACTTCGTGTTCACAATTTCCTCCTCTGTAAACGACTGTAGTTTGGAGTGTAAGGAAACATTTTCAATTGGTATTATTGAATACCGTTCTGCGCTGCCATTTTCAATCACGATGAAAGTATAAAGGACCATTATGCATTTCAGCATTGTGGTGCTTGGAGCGTTGTTAATATTTCCTGATAGAAACATTGCACTTTCCAAAACAACAAAAATGACTTCAAATCGTAAATGGGTTGATATAACAGTTTTATCTCATGAGCGAAAGTTGTGTACTTGATTTCTTGTTGCACAATATTAATTTTAAACTTGTTAGGAGCTTTTGAAAACTAAATTCCACTGCCAAGATTCCAAATTGAGACGTTGTACACTTCGGCACGGCTATTTGGTATTGATAGAAATTTGAACTTTCGTTGAAGATAAATAATTATTGCAAATTGAAACAACGTATTTCATTGCAAGTATTATCGACTGCAAAAATGGTAGTTCCTAATCCATGTAAGATGAGGCATACACTAGAGGATGTGATAAGTTCATTAACTTTACTACATTCAACCAGGAAAAACGCGACATCGATTTTACTTTCTCTCTGGCAAAAAATCTATACACTCAATTATTCATGTTGTCAGAGCATGGTAAGATTCATTTGTTGATGTCCGCGGTTTAACATTGCAAGCTTTTAGAACCAAATTTGTTGGTAAAGCAGGGACTACTTACGATTAGTTACATACATTTATCCGTGAGCACACATTGGTATTGTGACATTACTATGGCACCAACAACATCGTTATAAGGGAACATGTGTCCTCCCAACTCTCTTTTTTTAAGTGAAGGCAAGATATCTACCTGAAGCAGTTTGTATAATTTATTAATATTTGTATCTTATGTGCAAAGATGGCATGTCATTCAACATAATTCCCGATCGTGTCGTTAACGTATTTCATGAGCTCTAATATGTTATTCATAGAACAAATCATAAATGCATGGCACAAGAAAAATGGCTTGTTACGTGCAAATGTTTCAATCTTAGGATTAAGCTGGATGAATGCTTATACAAACTTCTATATATACACACTGTTCATTGGTACAGGTCAAGTCATTTCCAGTTAGGGCGGTTATGTTGCTGTGCCCTAGTAATAGCCCTTCAGTGTTTTGTATATTATAAATACCAATCTTGCCTTGTGCTCGTTTAGTAAAAACGTTTTCTGTAAATCCGTTAATCAGCTCAAATAATAAATATGTAGGCCACATTGAGTAACATTTTTTGGCTGACTGCCACCTTTGACACGAATCTTGCAAATTCATGTAAAATGGGGATATTTGGGAGGATATGATGAGAAACTGTCATATGCAAAGTTTCACCGACCCTGCGCCACCATCATGACTGGATGTTTTGATAGACCTAACAATGTTCCTCAGGCGATCTTTGGTGTAATATCTAAAACAGTTGATGTTCGAAACGTAATATTTTACGCATATTACTACACGAGTATGCAACGTCGTTCACCATACATTGGTGCGTAATTGTAGTTTTCCTAACGAGAAAAAAATGGACTGACAAATTTTTGCACCTTTCGTTGAAAATTCTGTTTTTATATAGTAAAAATTTCTTCGAGAGACCTCCAGATGCTGCAAACTTAGCTGCACTGAATGCAAAAAACCCCACTGCAATATCTGCAACAGCTTCCGAGAAATCGACGAAAGTGTTTTCTCAATTTTATTTTTCGGGATTTTGAAGATTTAAAAAAGTTTATCTCAATTAATCTGCAACATGAAGGCACATGTAACGGTATGGTTTGTAGCCCTTGAATTGCTCTATCTGTGGCATATAACATTCATCTATAATCTGTTTAAAGCTGTCATAATGGAAGGCAAAAACAACTAGTTGTTCACCATGACTGCACATTTTTACTTGGAAGCAGTTTAACTGGAACGTCAAATTGGTAAATGTAAGTGTAAGACATTGACGACCGAAATATGAATTACATGTCCAGAACTTTTTTTGCACGTACTGCTTTACTTACCATGTTCGGGGTGCGTATTTGGGGAAAGTTTGTGAATTTTTTGGCGAATATTTGAAACAAATTGGAAAAAGTACGAAAAGTACTACCTGGAGTTTTTCCTTGTGAATACGATGCAAAAAAGCTTTTGCTTCTAGCTGCAATGGCCTTTGCGCTAGAGCGTGCACCGCTCAATCACTTTTGGAATCATTTTGACCCGCGGCCCCGGTCAACGAGGGCCCTGGAGTCAAATATTAGTACCATTGAGTTTGTACTTCATTATACAACAATCCTACACACAGAGTGTGGATTTGCCAAAAAAATGCTGATATAGCCTTCCGAGTATGCAAATACCTACACATTAACAAGCAAGCAATACATAAACCATCTCAATTCAGTTCAGAATCTCGTTAAGCGAATCAAAAGCTGCATTTGAATCAATATGCTAAAAACATTTGCGATGGCCTCAGTGTTTGCAATGGGTTTTATATAATAAATAAATCATGGAAAGCTTACATTCTAAACTGTCGGTGTTTTCACAGTTGTCTGATTGGCGATGTGTAGAGGCTAAATGAAAATGTTAGCTTTCGTCGACCCAGTTTGAAATTTAAAACCTCAATGTAATTGAAAAAAGGACTTTCAAAAACCCAAGACAGTGTCTAACTTTTATCCTCTCTATTCCTATATTTCCCAACCCTGTGCTGCTATTAATGCTGCAAACATGGACGGAACAATGTCGTGCACATTTGCTCAGCATATCTGTAGAGCATTCTTCAAAGTATTATCCACTGCACATTCATTCATGAGATGACGTACTGGTATTTTATGTCTGACGATTTTGAGTTCTTTTTGATGATCTGCACTAGACAGCTCCCCTGCAGACGTGTGATGCTTAACGCTAAATATCTGTTGTAATGAATCAATTGGAAACAACTTATAATTTGTGCTGCACCACGCTCAGATTCATCAACTTTTTCTGCATTCGGTGAGTTTGACGAAACTATAAATTGCTCATCAACCCATATGTGCTTACTTTATTTACCAACTACCTTACTTAATCCTTACTTATTTGCCTACGGGAAAGTTGTTAACATGAAAACCATTTGAATGCACATTTATTTTAACGTCGGTCTGTGCTACTTGTGTCGAATTTTTAAAAAGATCAATGTTAGTTAGAATTGCTACTGATCCCAAGAAAAAGCACATGGCAGAAATAAGTGTTTTCAACTGGGATTGATTTTGATAACAGTTACTGTACTGCTAGGACAAATTTTACATTGTTACCCAAAATTCCCGCTTCAAACTAAATAGTGAAGTTTAATCCAGACAATTACATGTAGTTCCATCCTACAGATATACCTAACTAGCACTAGATACTTCAGTATGTAATATTTCTGCTTATCGACGCCATCGCATGCACGTAGCGGTGTCATTCATGCTTTCGTATACTGCGAAATGCGTCAAACATAATGATCGCCTTTGCTTGAAACTACTTTATCGCCATATAACGTATTTACTGATCGACCGTCGCACGAATTTCCTGATAACTACAGTCACATCCGCCTAATCGCATCCGCTGCGATCCGATCCCCGGTTGCCCCACCCAAGGAAACTAAACATGCGACGATTTAATTCAACTTGTATATTTTTCCTTTATTTTATAGGTAAATACTATAATGGAATAATTGAGATTCCAAATGTGCGTCACTGAAAGTATGTTCGTGAATATTATCTCCAATATTATTCATACAGTAAAAAGTTTAGTCAGGGTGTTGAGATTCGGTGCCGAATACTGTGTCACAGTGTGAAAATAATTTTATTTTAATACAGGTTTCTTCTCGGATTTGGCGGAGCGAGTGAAAGATTTTCCCATGTTCGAATGTTAAAATTGATCAGTCATCAATGATCACTGTAGAATAATTGGAAGATATAATCTCAATCGTCAATAGTCAATCGCCCACTCGATAGTCAATAACCTGTGACTGGAATGTACAGATAAAGGAGAAAGAGGTATAGTTATTGTTTGACCTTCATTAAGTTACTTAAATCTTGACCGATAACTCTAATAGACTTCCCGCTGAGTTAATTTGTTTGTCCGCTCGAATTGTTCAACGCAGTTTATAGCTAAAAGTGTTCTAAAATATTCTATTATTTTAAAGTGGCGTATTTGGCGTTTTAAAAAAGAGCAAGCAGCCTAACAGGCTTCAACGAATATCTTCGAGATGGGATTTGGAAGGCTGTCTAATCCCCCATGCCATATAATGCAACTTAAGTCAAAAATCAGAATGGGATGCGATATACGATGTTAAATGGAAAGGACGCCAACGATCCAGAACCCCTTGGAAATAAACATACATCATCCCCATCAACAGCAGGCTGAAATTTACTTCCGCGAAAATCTGTTCTTTCCATTTGTGGACCGGTCCCTTGAAGCCGCTTGTCACCGACAAGAATTCCTTCATCCGTCCTCCGTCCGTCGTTTCGTAAATCAATTGCTTAAAATCTTGGGCACTCTTCCTTCCTCTGCGGCAAGTGCTGAGAGAATATGTTCTGTTCTGAAGAGGCTGAGCACGTATTTGGAAAATATCATGGTTGAAGACCCGTGGAATTTGAGGACCATTATAAATTTTCATTAAAATACTGCTGTTATTCCTGGTATTAATGAAGTAATTTAGAAATTTAAACATTTTAATACAAAATTATCCTTGCCAATGCTTAGTTTAAATATTCATTTTTCTGCTGATTGTAATTGTAAATAATTTGTAAATTTTGTACCTTCGTAAATTATGTTCCCATTCTTTCGCGAGATAACGTAAATTGTTTGCTCATGAGTAGATTAATATTATATGCCCCACCCAAAGGCAAGGCTTGGTTGCGCCAGTGTTCAGAAATGCCTCAGAAAAATTTTATGCAGACAAACAAGCAAAAATGGTGTAATCTCATAAGAGAGAGAATTGATGTCATCCTGAACTACGGAATATTTTTTGTCTTAAGATCTGATGGCTGTGACTTGCTTACATCAAACGACAGTTCGTAAACAATGTATCAATATAGGAAGCAGCAACATATATTTGTAAGTCATGATGCGAATGGTGGCAAACAATGGATAGTTTTCTAAAACCTGTGTTTGCAGGCAACGCGATAATAAACTTTTATTGTCTTTCTGTTAATGGTTATTATGATGGTGTTCACCTTCCATTCTGCTTTGACTTTCCACTCCAATGCACTGCTATTACTTGATAGCCATAATGTTGTGTAATTATGATTACCCGTGGAATAAATAAATGGCTAGCTGGATCTCTAATGAAATAATATCAAACTGTATAAAAGTAACCACATGAGTTTAAATATTCAGCTGGTATGATATTTTTTGCTATTAATGTTATTATTTCCGAAGTAAGGAACAAGGCAATTGAATATGACCAGGGGTATAATCTTTCTGGTGAGGACGTAAACCTGAAGAAGTGAAAATTCTCATGCTTTTCAATACGGTTCCAAACATTACTTAACACCAGCAATTTAATCTGCTGTCGGATCTTTAATTTTAACAAGTACAGGTCATCCTTCCAGCGCTTTGTTCTGCGAATGGGGTGTGTTCAGGAATTGATTGTGTTGTTGAATGCAGAAGGTTTACGAACGTTCCATTGATTTTTTCCACGCTCAACTGTTTCTTATCATCTCAGCGTGACACACTGTGCTCAAATTTATCATTCCTACGTAATGTATATTGCATTTTCTGCGATTTATGGCAGAAAAGTTGTGTCGGGCTGTCCTTTTTTGCAAAGATCCATTTCAATGTTTCGTAAAAACTGCGACGCCGATAAATATTATGTCTCGTGAGTACTTTACAAGTGAGATTGAAGATTAACTTACAACGGTTCAATTTATTTTCTCTATTCCTTGATACTCCAATGCAATTTATTAATTTTTTGTCCATGTAGCCATGATGTCGCAAAATGCTGACTACCCGCGACATAAATAAATAGAGCTGCATCGCGTAGAAATCAATACACGTGCGTCCACTCAGTCATTCCAACTAATCTAGACATTGCGCATAATCAACCCCGAAGTAACCGTGGTCTTAAGACGGGTAGATATCATTACGAGTGTTTACAGTAATAAATGCTAGCAAACGGTACGACATTTCACTATATTCTCTTGAAATACTTATGAACCTCTCCCTTCTCAGAATTCTGAGAAGTAGTAATTAATTTAATTGATTAATTGAGTCATTGTCATTCCCATGAAGTATTTTTCTCGTCTAGTAAAAGATAACAACGAGGAGTTGTGTTTTTTATTTCTTTACAAACTTTCAGAATCTACTGTGGCGCCGATTCGGATAATTTCTGCTAAATAAAACTTTTTACAACCTAGCAGGTAATTAAAAATTTATTGTGTGGGTCTGTTTCGTGTATCACCATCTTGCTTATTTATCTTTCCAATGGAATGTATTGTTTACATAAGGATAACTTTAATGCCGTGTAATCATGATTATCCCTGCAATAGATAAATAATGAGCTAGTAGAATTTCACTCGTGATTCAAGTTTAATAGAATGCAGAGATTTCCCTGACCGAATATTTGTTGTTCTATTTAGTCCAATCAGTTTGATGCTGAGAAGAACTCTGTTTGTAAAAATGTGTTCCGTGTCCTTCACCCCTGCCTATAAATCAGTGTGCAGGACGATCATAACTTACGACATCGTTCAGCGTTCCTATTAAAAATACATCAACTGATTCTGATAGGTAAATGTTGGCACTTTTATTCCTTGTGTATGAAGAGAAAATTCGATTGTAGTTCGTTCTAAATTACTAAAGGGGAACTTGTGTCATCCAGGCATTCTTGTGTCTTCCAATCTTTCTCACTATACATGTATATTTTTAATTCAATGAACATTTTGTTTCATTTTAGGTATATTGGCTTTTACGCAAAGAATCAAAACTTCCACTGTCCACCCCAATTTCAGTGGAAATGTCCACCTGGACAAAAGTGAACTTTTTTTACGATAATGGAACGCAACACACTATTCATCTTCTACATTGAATGTCACGCTTGATAGCCTTCAACAGATACATTTGAAGCAGAGACAAAAACGTGAAAATGGACACGTTAGGATTATAGTATTTTGCGTTGAGAAACACATTGCTTGAATCGTCACTTCATGTACGACGGACATACTACGTGGCAAATTTAAATTCAGTTGAAGCCCAGCTTCATTTAACCAATCTTTCCCCGATGTAGGATATGTGATTTTTCGAAGTTTTGGTTTTTTGGCATAAGTTTCTTGTGTTACTAATGTAGATTTATGGGACAGTCCATTGCAATAATGTGTTAGCCAGGTACTGAAACTTGTAAAGTAATCGTCAGTGCATTTTTTTCATTCCACCACATATATTCCAGACGAGCGTCTGAGCCAGGTTCTAGTCAATGTTAATAAGATGTCTCCATATCTTAGGGACTACCATGTGTATCATCTCCATTCAAAACAATTCATAAAACTTTCTTGCATCTGCAGAACATACGTTTACCTTTACCCGAATGAGTTGAAATAGCCTATAAAATTCACCATACGAATTCAATTAATCTGATGATGCTGCTGTAACGCGCGCATATTGACAAGCGGAAAACCCATAAAACATTCCACAGAAAGAACATGAAATTCTCTTTCGATTGATATGCATATCGTTCCAGACCACAAATGCCTTACCACGATGCTGTCCCCGACAATCACCTAATTTCACTAAAAACCGTGCGAATGCCGAAATAATAGCAACGCAACGGACGTTTTATAAGCCGCAAAAATATTAATATAAATTTTTGCTCTAGCATTACACGATAATTTTGCTTATTTTATTTTAACGTCTTGGGAATACATTGCAGACTGCATTTCGATTTTAATTATGCCATAACCGCAAACCCCAAAGACGAATTCAGTTATTCTTATTGATAAATTGATGTAGCAGCGGTGATCAAAACTGGCATCAGGAGATGAGGCTTTTGGATGCTCAGAAGTAAGTAGATTCTTAGCATGAACCGCGGAAATGTTTTACAACGTAATGGACACCTTATACTAAATTATTACGTCTTGTTTTTGTTTGAAGTGTATTATTACTTCTCATAGTTACCCGAAAAAGCTATCTGGAGAATTTACTAGGTCGTCACTCATTTGTTATCATGTCTCCGCGCAATTCTGTATGACAGAAGATGCTGGTTTTGATTCGCAGGTTTCTATGAATGTCAATATAATAAAATAATAAACAAGAAAAATTCTTACAGATTGAAAAGACTGAATTTTGATCTGAATTCATGTTTTATGAGATTAACGTTACAATATCTTCGAAGGGCGCCGAACTCTTTCTACAACAATATGCTAGTTTCAGGCCAAGGAGAAGGTACTTGTCTAGAGTATCAAGATTCGCTGTAAGATTGATTGTATTTTTTTAAATATACGAGTGAACTGTGGTGTTGGAGAATTACCTGATTTGTGAAGGAACTGGATAACGTACCAAATTATAAAAATATGCTCACATTGTTCCACAAAAACAGTACTTATCGTTGAACAGCATTTAAATTGATCTCACAATTTTCTACAAAGCGGGGTTTTAAAAAACAGCTGCGTTTATTTTAATAATAACACCAATGCCAGATATAGTAAAATTAGTAAATTACAACTGGAAAGTCGGCAACATGCAGCTCAGTCGACTGTGTTGAAATATGACCGAAATGCTAATAGCCGTAAAGGTTGTCCTAAGCCAGCCAAATACATAAATCTCGAAAGTTACTATACAGCGTTTACGCAACAAATGACCTTAAAGTAAGAGCAACTAAGAAATTTTGAAATTGTAAGTAAAATAAGCTCCTAGGCACATTCTATGAGGAATACGAGCACCACTATTTTCACCAGATTGTCCGATATGCGCCGTAGTCCATATTAAGCTCATTAAAGAGCAAAATGCACCAATTGTAAGAACGTCGCGGTTTTTCGTTTCTCAAAGATTACAAATTAAGGTTCCACGCAAAGGTAAATGCCTTCATGTGCAAGTAGCGCCAACCGTCATTATATTGTAAAACAGGTTGGTGCAGACGTTCTGTTCTTTGGGAAGCTAACTTATAGTTTACTTTTATTGACGACAGATTATGTAAAAACCAACTTAGACTTACACGATCAATTTGACAATATTCCAACAGGATGTCCAACTGTCCAATACTATACGAATGAGGCTGTACAATTATAAATAAATTAGGTCATAGCTTTGGGAATCTGTTGGTCGTCAGCAATTTAATAATGAAAATTGCTAATTAGAAACTGATGCTTAGCAATTTTGGTTATGTATTACAAAATTGGTTTCTTTAACAACTGCATACAATAAAGTTGTGTGGATACATGTGTATTTGGCACTGTCCAGTTGCTCACGGCAAATATGTTCATTCCCACAAAACTTTGCCAATATCAATAAATAGAATTCTTTGCTTTCTTTGGAAATGGAAATGTAGTTGAAAGTTTATTAATGCATGAACGCCAACCAAGCATCGTTTTATATTGTAAGATTTGATGGTATACGTATTTAATAAATATTTATAGCATTTGCGTTTATGACTTAACAAAAGGGTTTCGAGTGTGAGCAAAAAATATTCAAATGTTTGTAATATGTCGTTCAAACTTTGGCACCAATAATATTTTTCAATTGATCAGTTCGTCGTTTTGATCTAGTCAGGTAGTAACAAGTGATTAGTTCTTGCGTTGAACCATCCGTTGAAATGATGCACATGGAATGCAATAACTGGTAACACAATGAAGATATACGAAGGTTTTAGAAAACGTTGGGACAATAAGGGCTGATGTTTTAGTACTTCGTTTCACGCATTTCTGTTACACAAGAGAACTGCGACTAGTATTGATCTATTGCTCAATTTAATTCGTATCGAGGGACGAGTTCTAAAATCTGGTTCTACGAGTTAGTATTCATAAACTACTAGCTCGAAATAAATTCATGGATTCCTAGCGTGGCTTATTCTTCTAATGCTTTAAACTAATTAAATGAAATTAAAACAATTTATTTCAAAGCAAAGTAAAGAGAACCGTTCCAAAATCGTAATGAATGAAATAGCGTTAGTGAGAATCTTAATTAAACTAAATGAAGCGAATATTTTCTTGTGATCATAGTAACTCTAGTTTACAAGTTTTTCAACGTTTGCAAATCTAGGTTCCGGGGACATGCCCAACGCCGTTTCAATCATGAACTGCTAATTTTGTATTTTAGTCTCCAACAGGTCGGCTATCCACACTCGACTGTTTGGTTTCATTTAAAATCAAATGCTTCAGGATATTGGATTTGAAAAGCAGATTATTCAGTTTTAATGACAATTTGTCATTGCCACTTTGTATTGTGATTGTTCCTGATGATATATACATATTTACCACAAGTCACTACTATGAGAGCTATGTTACGTAAACGTACTCCTCGACACATAAAGTTCAACAATGTCGTAGGATGTATTCTCCACAGATATTTTATTTTCAGCAAACGCAGGTTGGATGTGTCTCCCTGGGTATTATTTCTAGAGTGGTTTAGGCAACTAATTATTGTCGTTTTCCTTAGTAACAAGGTTGTGTTTAATACGAATCCAAATGTGTGATTCTATCAATAGCGCGGTGGGACAGATGAACGCTACGACGTCGCTTATTTGTTATCATGGGGTTGCCGAATTATGTATGGCAGCAGGCGTTATCAACGATATACAAGCGTAAGTTGTAAATGCATGAAGACATGACGTGGTTATGTACTCATTTGATGGACGGAGAAATATTAGCCTACTTAACAGCAACGATTAACGACACCGGATTGTCATAGTTATTTCCGCGATTTTCTCGAATAAAAATTCATTTATTACGATACGTAAATGCACACAAGTTGCCTAGGAATTGAATATGAATGGAATAGAGGTCCAGCGGTAATACACGCTGTGCTTCGGAAGGGCCAAGATTTCAACCTTGGGCTATATTTATTTTACTGAATACTAGTTTTAACTTTGGGCGATAACCAAATTGATAAGATTTGACGAGTATATCGTAAATATTTTCGTCTTCAGACTTGCGCGTTTATTTTATTCAATTAGCATGCTAAACTGCAAGTATGTGCACCTGATACGGAGAAAGGGAGAAAGCTACAATTTATGAGTACATTGCAGGTAAGAGTAACTTTCTCCTTTCTGTCGTCCCACGATTTCATGTTATACATTATTAGTTCGGTTTTGAAGCCAAGAACTAGTCTCGATTATTCCACTGTGTGAACAAACGTTCTAATTTTAGCTGTACATATCTTCGACATCCGAATTTTGTTTTTATACAAAGCAGTTTGTACACACTGAACCCAACAAAGAAACAGATCTTTTAACGGAAACAACTTTTCATGGACTACAATACAACTAAACGACGTTAGCTTAAATCATCACATTTTGGAGTTTATTTCAACGTATTACAATATTTTTCACAACCAAGACATCTGATTTTCATTAAGATCGCAATAAAGATTGCAAAACCAACGACAATACTTACCATCCTCCCTTATTAAATACATAGTTGCAGATTGAGAAACAGGGAAGGTACTGCAGGTTACAGCAAAAGCAAGAAAAATATTTAAAATGACCAGCATATGTATATCAGCTTTCGACTTGCATCCCGGAAACGAAGAAAGGTTCCGATTATTTTCTTATCTGATGACTGATGATGTTCGGCCGACCGTGCATTTCATTTTTATATACACTTCGTCTGCTTTGCTACTAGTCTAGTAATACTACAAATACTACTAGTAATTAATGAAGGGATATGCTCTTTTCATGACTTTAGACAACTGATAGTTTTTGTATAATATGGACACCCGTTTAGACAACTTAGCGGTCCCACGAAACTAATACAAATCGTAGGTTCATGTCTCCAGTTCATGATAGATGCGTTTCATTTTCGCCAAAAATATTATGAACTCATTCCACGTCAAGATAATTAAATTATCATAATTTTGTCGGCACATTTTTCAGTGCAAAACGCAACGAGTTAGTGGTCGCAAGTTATCAATCCCCAGAAACTTTATACTTGAGAATTAAAATGAGGTACAACTATTATAAGACGCGTGCAATGTTCTGATGAAAGTTTTTAATTGAAATAGTATACAACTTTCGTCATCACCATCATTTATATCATATCGCTGATTTAATTATTGATTGGGGGGGGGGGTGAATTTTGTCGCATTT
The DNA here is from genome assembly GCA_004115045.4 of Sinella curviseta. Taxonomy (NCBI): domain Eukaryota; kingdom Metazoa; phylum Arthropoda; class Collembola; order Entomobryomorpha; family Entomobryidae; genus Sinella; species Sinella curviseta. The sequence goes on along the minus strand of CM023199.3, from coordinate 221,906 downwards.
TCGTCATTTTAAATTGCATATTCGTTTTATGGTAAATACAATTGATTATAGCACTGCTAAAAGTAGCCGCATTAAAGGAATTGCACAATAGACAACCTTTTTCGGGAAAACATTGTGCATGTTTTATACTTATTGCCGTCAAAGTAAAATATTTAGCAGAAATCTAATGGAGCAACTTTTTACACAATTTCATTCCATTTTCAGAAGAAAACCTGAGCAGTCATACTGTATAAACTGCAGGCTCAATACCAACGATGTATCAACTTGAAAGTATTATAATACAAAAACGCAGCTTTTCTTGTGTACGAGCGAAACCATGTTTAGATCTCATAATATGGTGTCTTTTCTTTACAACTATTCTATCCAGATAAATTTTACTTCAAGAAACCAACGCAGGGAAGTTTAAAAATTGAGAAAGAAACCTAAAATATACGCTCGCGATGAAAAAGAATTCTTATCTGATGACACTTTTAAAAAAGCTTTGGCAAAATAATTCTATACGCGACGCTACGATATTTAAGAAAGCTGAAGTTCGAAATACCTGAACACGCTCGACAAAACTTGATCACATCTTTATCATTTCAATCGTAAACTAGATTCATTTTTCAAGCCGTCACTGCGGCAAAGCATCTTTTTACATGTCCACTTGATAGGCAAAAAATACATGTATTGACGCCATAATGCGTAAAAATGGTGTAAAAAATACATATTGAAGGACTTGATATAGTTTTTCATGGTTGTAGAATGTGGAATCAAGGTTGCGAAGGTATTTTAATTTAAGGACGATTATGATAAAAATATTTAACAAGCAATGTGTTGTTTGCATCCTCAGTTAGTACAGAAGTGGAAATAATCAAGATTGAAATGTCATACTGTACGTTAAATTGAAGACTACGGAGAAAATTTCTAATGATGCCATCATCCGTCTGAGAAAGCACACATGAAATCCTGAGGAAGGAAACGAATGGAAACAAATACCGGGATGGGAGATTTATACATTTAGGTCAGATATGATTCGGTATATAACATGCCATATGTTTATTAGGAAGAAATGTATTAAATTTCCACATGTTTAAAAAAAATAAAATACATAACATGAGCTCAGCGTAGCATGCTGTCATTTGTAGTAGCAGAATATGTTATGATTTTAAAGAATCGATGTGGTAGGGGATTTCTTCATGATTAAGCTAACATTATATTAAACACCTGATTATAAATGTTGTGAACCAGTAGATTTGGTTTAATATACTTAACGTTTGACTACATTTCGCCTAATCAATTAATTTAACTAACAAACCAGGGATAGTTTATAGAAGTTAATAGTTTTAGCCTCTTATAATTATGCTGATATTCTGAGAATTGTACAAAAATTGAAATAAATATTTGCTAATTCACAAAGTCCAGTCCAGTCATTCAACATTTCTTAAAACTTGTCATGGCATCACACAGTCACTTTACCTGTCATTCAAACTACGTCACAATGGCATGAATGACCAAAGCATAAATTTTCACATTACGGTTCGAATTTGTTTAAAGTAAAGGACAACTAGTCGCATCCTCCAGTACATACATCTCCTAATTTAGACAGTTTACGTGAGATACATTATCTCTTCCTCCACCATTATTCATGTAACCGATTATAAGTTTGTATTCATTGGATTCAATGAGAAAAATATTGCGGAAAGTGTAGCCACAATTATTGTCTTTGAATGAAACCGATACATAATGTAAGATTTTATTATTCAAACAATGGATTAATGGACACCAATAAACCGATTAAACGACCCATGATCTGATGATTTGAAAATTTGGATGCGGAGTAGAATCATAGAAGTCAGACGTCCACATCACTCATAAATTGGTATACCACTCTAAATTCATGGCTGGCCTTATTTTTTAAATACTTATCAATTAGAAAATAGAACAAATTGTTTGTAAATAAGAGCAAAGTTTCTCAAAAAGAATCGTAAATTAAAATATCAGCTTTCTGAAAATGCAAACTCTTGAGTGGTAGACAGTATTCTAAAACTTCAGGATCATGGATCATCCATGATGGATGGTAGCATCAAACTAAAATTTAGAAAATAAAAATTGACTCCTGCTTTCATTCTGATAGCAGTCGCAACAACGACAATAACGGGAGATGTGGCTGGAAGAGGATAAATAAGAACCTTAGCAATTTTACCTTAATATTTTTTTAGTAAAGAAAAGGTGCAAACTCCGAAAGAATGACTTAAAACTGTTTGTTTCTGCACACCCAAATATGAGCTTCTCATAATTGTTCCATCTTGATATCTCCCGTCCTGAACTTTCAGGTTGCAAAGTGTGACGTTTCTAATTTTCTTCAGAAATATCTTTAATGACGTTTCATCTGAATATTATGAATAACGCCGTTTGGCATAAATTTTGCTCAACCAATTGTTATTCGCTACTTTAGGTTTCTGACGTGTATTTGTCGTGTGATGATGAATTGTTAATAATTCGATCAAATTCTGTCAAATTTGCAAAGAGTGTAGTTCATCACCAATGTATAATGTAGTTTACTTTTAAAATAAATGTCAACATAACATTTGATATTGCGTTGTTTCCTCGTAGATGAATTGTTATGATATACTATAAAAGGCATTTTCTTCCAATTGCCAGACATTCAAAATAATTTGTACGTAAATGCAATTTCGTTGGTTCAGTTAGGTTTCCAAGGAAACTTGGATCTTTTCGTCAGGTATGGGAAGGTAACAGGATATGAGAATTTGGACTACCTTATAACACACTTTCTAATCGGAGTTTATTATTCCATTTAGAGGTTTACTTCTCTTGATTCATCTTCCTACTCTAATTGGTGTTCCAATGTAATTTAGTCATTCTTCCAAGACAGTCATAATATAATCTGAATGGCCCAAAATAACGACTATCAGTTGAATATTTTTTTTCGAAAAGTTGAACAGGTAAGGGACCTTATGTATGTCACTGTCAATTTCCCATGCTAATCGGCATTTGATTTGAGGGAAAATAAGGCTATAATACAATTTATGCTCGTGACGGAATATTTGGCTCCATTTGGGAAAACGGTTACGACCATCGTAATCAGCATCAAAAACTCATATCTAACTATAAGTATTACTTAAATGTAAATAGTAGCAGTTTTAGTACATTTCTTTCCGTTGTAATTGTAAGGATGAATTTTATTTAATAAAACGAGGCTTTCAGGACTCTGGCTCCATGAATGATTGATATACGACAGCATGTATGACGTCACTGAAATTAAAATTATACATATAACCAACTATAGCTACACTTTACAGGTGTCCCGAATTCAGTTTATATTTTGCGTAGACATATTCAAGAAGGAGACGATACTCTTTTAAAATGAAGGAATGTTTGAAATAAATGCATTATGTAATGTTTATTCACTTTATCCTTAAATCAAAATCCTGCGTATGTAATTGCCTTCAAAATCTGGACTTCAAACTTTGAAGGATATTTTAACGCCCTACAGATTTAAATGCCTTTAACATTGTCTGTTTATAGCTGCAAAGATTGGTAGACTGGTGTAAACGAAGTTAGTGCTGAGGAATTGATGTTAAATATCTGGCGAAAAATTCATTTATGTGACACCAAAATCAAAGTGTCGGATACAAACCAACAAAAGGAATCGACAGGAATCATGGCTCACTTTTATGTTATTAGAATGAAAGTTGGACCTGACCGTGTGCCACTCCATAGTTTTGAGAAATGAATTGAACATCAATGGTGAGAGGTTCAAAATGTTCCTCCCAAACAATCTGTTTGGAAAGTACATCATATAAGGAACAATGGATTGAAAACCAAATATTTGTTTGGAATTCCATCTCTGTTGCTGCTGAATGAAATTTGTGGAGTGAGTAACATGTTGAACATTTCTCAGTGACGGTTATTAATACTGCGACGCCGATTCTTGCGAAATTGGCTCAACGCATTTGCAATCGCTCCCTAGGTTCCTTATGTCACATATTGCCACTATTACATCATTGGTTTAATTCTGTTACTATGCATTTGGCTAACGTGTATTCTTACAACATCGTGTTCCGCTTATTCCGAACCATATAATCAGATATAGGTTGATCCGTCTTGATTGATTATTTTGAATTGTATTAGTATTGCCGTGGCGAATACACGCAATTTTGTATTCGAATTTGTTTTAGTTTAAAATTCCACACTGTGGAATCCACAGTATTGCTTCTTTTACGAATTTCATTCCTTTTGAACCATAGTTTTCTGGACAGGGAGAATCCATTTACTTAAACATTGTGCATCTTGTTTCTCATAATATCATTGAATTCAGGGAAAGCAATCGAAAATTGACACAAAGCTGGCAAGTCATCTTCCGTCCATAATGACATTTCTCAGGAACGACGACGCCGATCTCACCCAAATTGATTTTTGCAGTTTCACAATGTTTTCGCGATAATTAGGCTTTGTCGTTTGGGTAGTTTAACTTGAACTGTTTAAGTAGGCAGGTAGTAGTAAATACAAACGCAATAAAAGTACCCAACATTTTCATTTGACATTAAGTTGAAATTTGCCAATAAGAAGTTTTGAGGTAACAACGAATGCACGAAAACTTGTAATGACCGACGAGATAAATTGACGCTAACAATTTTTTCTGTTTTCTTTCTTTCTCGGGAAATTGATCGATGTAGCTAAAACGTGAACAACATGTGGGAATAAGCGTGTGGTGCAAGCACCCATGTATGCATTCCAATTCCAGTTGTCACTGGCCTGCTTGAACTGCTCTTGAAACGTTCTATCTACAAGTGAACGTGTGTAATGATGTCTGCTGGTTGTCATTTTGACACATACATCAGCTATGCACATAGTACATACCTTTCAAATGAAAAAAAATGTTTGTGTGTTTGTAATGCCTTGATTTAGTTACTCTTGTGTTACAGCTTAAGCATTCATAGCGATACAACATTGCTGCAGCAGTTCATTATCACTAAAATCATTTTGGATGAATTTTATTTTGGCTTATTTGGATGAATACAAGCTGGTTGTAACAATATTCCCTTCATTCTTTGTGCCCATTACTCATGATTTGATATCTGGGGAGAATTAGGTTCAATATTTCGTTGCTCAATAAACGGTGAATACTTTATGATACATAAACAGAATGTCACGTTATCGATTTATCGGTGGGGGAATGTTTTCAGCAGCAAAGCGAGAGAATGTGTGCTTAAAAATGAACAGCGTTTTCCTTCTCACATCAACATGGCAAATTCGTGGGACCACTTGCTAAATGGCGATTGATGTTTTGAAATGTTTATAAACAAAAACATCATAAATGATGTTTCCTTGGCTTTCAAGCTGCGTTGATTTGTAAACTTTCTGTTGAAATGTAATATTTGTAACCTGCGATTCAAAAATATTGGGATTGTGACTGGAATTCGAGTTTAGCGGTCCCAAGTGCTTCAACGATATTTTTTGTTTTAACGAAAACAGTTGCTAAGCAGTTACGAATAGAAATAGAGAGGATTGAAAACAATGCAGTACAGAGCGACATATTTAATAGCTTCAAATAATTCTGCAAATAACGGTGGTACTATCTGCAACTTGACACGCGCGTTCCCTTAAGACCGTAAACATAAACTTTACTATTTGACCAATGTGTAACTATATTAGACCCATCGCAAGGACTGGTTAAATTTGGCATTAAACACTGATTATAATTATGGCTCGTCATTAAACTTGTCATTGTATTTTCCCAACAGATTATAAAAACTTAAATAATAAATTCAATATTCGAGACTTTTTTTATAAACATGTCTAAGTAGAACAGACGCAAATGTTGCTACTAATTGTAAGTTTAGCGCACTCCACTCTTCATATTTAGATGACAAAATCCACCAGCACAGAATCATGAAGCGTTCATCTGTGAACTCGAATATTTTCAATATGCACGCCTGAAGTTTTGGGTGACGTTAGACTAACACATCCAATAGCCAAACATCTAGTCTCACTATTTTATTTGTTGAAGAACGAATGAAGAAGAGACTCAGTTATCAACAATATATGAAAATTTGTCGGGTAATTAATATCACTATTAGATAAATAGGTTGAACACGAAGTAAAATGTCGACATACCCAGGCGATAATCTGCCAATATGACTCGCTGTAATATTGAAAATGTGATTTATCGTAATTAATTCCTGAAGTACCTGATAGATGTTAATAAATTTCTGGCACTACACTGAATAAAACTACGAATTGCGTGATGTACAATCCGATTTATTACAACGTATTAAATCTTGACTAAAAACTGAGATCTTGCTCGCATCGTTCTTTACCCAGACGCAGCCTCCGTTTCTAGGTTTTCTATTGCCACAGCCTCCATGTTTTCAAAACCAAAGTAAATACTTGCCAATGACGGAACTGATCTGCTCGATTAAATCAACAATGTTCCAGGCTAGAATCTAGTCAAGTCGCCTTACGTTTGTGAAGCCTTCTTAAATTATGCAGATGCAAGTTGTGGAAATAAATTCTGGTTGGCTTTTCCCGAGGAGAAGTTCAACGTCGTCCCTGGAAATATTAGCCTCATTGAGTTCAAAAATATTGCAGGCAATTTCCGGCCCAGATATGTTTCAGGGTTCAGCACGTGCCGGAATCAAAACAGTAGACGGAAATGAAAATTCATTAACTAAAACAGCGGTACCGAAAACCGCAGCGAAACAATTTAGTAAGATGAAGGATGGTACACAAAGGATAAGAACTCATCAAACAACGATTCTCGAAACATTCCTGTATTTATGAAGTAGCGTGTTGTGATGGTAGGTTGCAGTGGAATTTATGTTGTAAAGAAAACATGAAAGTAGACCATAAAATCGACAATTGGGTGCACAAACGTGGAAACTTCCATATGCGCAGCGTTGTAATACATTGGTCTAGACATGCATTTCCAAATTGGATTGAAATTGGCGCCAGATTCCACACTTTGCCGTGGCCAAAGGAAATCGAATGGGACTGTAACAAAGTGAATAATCATTGACACTGTAGAATACTGCATTGTGCTTTCGATTTCCATGATTATTATTAAAATCATTCCCAAACTTTTAAAAAACAACGGCTCATTTGCCCAGGACATTCGTCATTTATGCGCCTTAATCAAAAGCGCGCCAAGATTTGTTGTCGATTGTGAAGTGATCAGGCTCTGCCCAAGCCGTAGTGAAGATAAAACTTTACAATTGGAGCAACTTTATTAAATAGCGTTAATAACTATCTAGAACAAGGCGTAGGGATTAATAAAACGTTACAATAAAAACGTCACAGTAACAATGTTCTTAAATACTTTGTACATTTTTCCGGTCTCTAAATATAAATGATGGCCTACAATCATATATTACGACGCAGATTCGTTCTCGCTATCTTCATGTATGAGGTTTGTTTAATGTATGAATAATAACTCTCATTAATCAGATACATCTGACAATTCAGACAACGCTTTCATTCATTTCGTTATACTAGTTTATTCCATTTCCATCTACATGTGGTTACAAGCATTGGATGGAGGAATAGCTTTGAATATTGTTAGCATTAAAACATGCAAAATAATATAGAATAACTGTTTAACAATTCAGATTCTGTTGAGACGTGGGTGTTGTATCATCTCAAGAGCTCGTTTTAGAGCTACCCAAGTGCATTGTTCATTCCTTCGACAATTTATCATAACTTATGTTATGGTAATTTAATAGATAATCAATTTACGTCATACCCCTATTGATGTCTCATACAAGTTTTATTTCAAGTCCAGAAATCTACTAACTTGAGATAAATTTGACTCAATTTATTTTTTTCATGATAGTACCGACGAAAGAACATATTTTTACAGTTCTAATTCGTTCGCGTATTCACAATTCTACAGTTGTTCTTTGACGCTGTCACGCTTAAATGATCGCAATACTTAGCACTCGATCCCTGTGAATGGCAAATTTTGCGTCCATTAGTTAAATATATGTAATTAGTATGTTTCCATTTGATAGGCATTGAATTCTTTTGAAGTTATCAAGCCGTTTACTGCACATTCGGCAACTCTCGGAGTTTTATTTTGTATGTTGACTTCATATTCATTCCAATCTACATTTCGATTAAGTAAATTATTGAAATGGATTCAGAAGATCGGCTTGGCTTAAGAGGTGCTTTCAGGTGAATCCGTTTAGAGCTGTTACCAACAGGTTTTTTTCACAAACAGCTACTGCTCGGTTAATGGCATACGTAAACAATATTATATTCAGTTTAAGTTGTTTATTTACGCTTTTCCTCCCATATCATATCTCACTCAACCATACGTATACATATATATATATTCGATATGTACGTATTCATATTCGTATTATGACCAAAACACAATTACATAAATTATTTTTATGCCACCAACAATAAACGTATTCAAGAAGGCAGAAGACAACTTTAGACTCGTTTCATAAAATGTTTGTATCCATTGACTTTTTTACGATCTCGACAAATGTATTAAAGCAATTATTTGAATTTGTTTATGAGCCAGTAGTCGTGAGTGAAAGCTAAATCACATTTACTCCTGAAGTTAGCCGTTATAGTCCGTTATATTAAATTATAAAGCATGACGTGCACACGTACAAGAAATTTGTTATTGAAGAAATAGGGAGATATTTGGAATTTTATGTGAATAACATGTTTTAAAACGGTAATTTCAATGTCATATCATTTTGTAGTTAAATATTTATATATGTTAATATTATCGTCGCAAAATACTCTTGCTGTTACCTGGAAAGACAATTCGATTTTTGAACACAGCGTGTATGGAATATTTCAGGATTTTGGAAATATTTCATGCGTCATACATATTGCCAGCGGATTCTCTCGCTTGAAGACTAATAATCTTTTCAAGACATCATTGCAATACGACGCATAAATTCTGGCATTGATAACATATCCTTCGTTACAGAGCAGCGGTCAATCTTCTAAACAGTTTACCTTCGCATCAACATATTACAAGCTATACAATCCGGTAAAATTTAATCCAGTCTGTTCTGTACAAATATTTGGAGTGGAAGAGGACCAAATATGGAACCCATTGTTGAGTAAATTTCATAGCACCGAAACGCATTATCTCTATGCCATTCCAATTAACCTCCCTGCCTTCATATGGAATCACAAAGCTCTAAAAGGAGATAAACTGGTGGGGCCAAAATATATTTTGACATTTATAGAACTGACGGAGAATTTTGATTCTTCTCGACTGCAGCTTTATGAAGTACTCCCGAAGGTTTTGGCAAGTACACCAATTTTTGTGTTCTTTACGAACATTAAATATCCAGAAAGCCAAACTCAAACAACGTTCCTGGTAAGCTGTAACTTTTGTGACAAATGGGACTTACTCCTTCGCGCGGGGTATAAAGAAAGATCAAGATTATACTACAGGATAGTGCGCTTTGTTTCGATACCACTATCAAGAATGCTAGGGGCATTGTTACAAGGTGGTGACAAGATACAAAAACTAAACAATTATGGAACACCATTTGCGACGCCGCCAGCAGGGTCCGATTGCACGCATGACATGTCCCAAGACATCGATGCTAACAATTGTCTCGTATCCAAGTTTGCACATCATGAGAACTGCAGTGTAGATCTTTTGCAGAAATTCCTCGGCAAAAGTCTCCAGACATCCAGCGTTGTAGATTTAATTAATGAAGGAGCAAATTTTATAAGTTACGGCGTTCAGATTGACGGGATTAATTTTGCCGTCATTCTCGGGAGAAGTGAAAAATTCGGACTGGGACAGGGAGTGATCGGAGTAGACGCAATAATTGACGCTTTTACAGCCGCCGCTTGGGTGTTGCTGGCAATAGCTCTATTGACTATCATATTCGTCCTTCGAATTAGCAATTCTAATAAGCCGTACTGGCTCCTTTGGTTACTTGCTGTTTTGTTGGAACAAGACGTTGGGAATGTTAGCAAGTGGAGAAACCGAAACAACTTTCTACTTATATTGTCATACATGATTTCAGCAATAATAGTGAGAAATTACTTCACGTATGCAATGTTCTCTCTAGTAACGAAGGCCCCGGAACCGAAGAACGTACCGGAAACGAAATACGATCCAGTCGAATCGAATTTACCAATTTTCGCGGACAAAACGGCGATTATGCAAATGACGGTGCATTATATATTTGAAAAGATGTCCTTAGCCAGTGGAATAGTGTTTGCCAGTCTTAAGCATGACACTGAAAAGAGCATTTCCAACAAAACATACTTGATGAGAGACGACTATTCAACGGAGATAGTTACAAATGTTTCTCGAGGCGGTACTATTGAATGCACAACATACCCTGACTTGGAAATCGTGAGTAATTGCCCTTCCGAGGAACGATTTGCTGTTTTATATCACAACTCCATTTCATCGAAAAATTTCACGTCTTTGCGATTTACAACACCGCTGTTTGACTTATTTGGTCAACGTCAAGTTGTTGAAAACATGGACTCGCCATACCTACCGACAAGCATTTACTGGTTTGTTTATGACAATTCTATAGTTCGAGACAAGTTCGAGCGATTTGTTGCAACTTTCGTCGAATCGGGACTGTTGGAAAGAATGGAAGACACAATTGAATTGAAGAGTCAAGTAGATGTAATCGTGGAAGTGAATCAAATTGGACACTTTAACCGGGTTTGGAACTGGTACGCATTTGCATGGAAAGTTATCACGGGGGAGTACTGGAGGAACATTCAAGCCGCCGAGCCAACAGAACCAATCAACTTGGAACAACTGTCTTTTGCCATGATCTCTTATGTTACAATGGGCTGTTGCGGTGTTTTGGTGCTATTATGCGAGTACTGTATTCAATATGCCGTACGGCGGGAATGTTGGCAAGGTTTACGACAGCTTCTGAAACAAATTGCCTCCGGGTGTTTTTATATCAGTCCCAAATCGTCAAATTTGAATATATTGAAGGATCGATAAGAAGGTTGCATTAGATTGGTTGTTTTAGGCAAGTATTTTTTGTGCATCGTAGAAAAAGTAATATGCTCGTAAATTAATTTAATTTGCTCGGAAAATCAAAAGTCTGAATTTTCAGGGAAAATTGTGGAATTTACTCGGAAAATGTCTTTGACAAAAACTTGATAAATAAAATCAATGGGAAACATGATAATGACATTTATCAGATGTATAAAACATAAATGGCTTTCGATGGTGTTTTGTATTCTGGTTGAGGGTCTTATTCCTTAAAAGGTGCAGATCGTGGTCGTATTAACTGTATGCATTTATAATATCAACTTTTTATTTTGCGCAACAGTCACATATGTTGAAACGTTTTCGCTGTGATAAAGTTTTTTGTATTTTAGGTATAGTTACTTCAGTTACTTGGGTCCATTTAAATACATTTCGTTTGTATAGCAAAGAATTTTAATGCATAAGGCAATAAGGTTGTTGGTAAATCTTATTGCCTGCTAAGACTATGTAATAATTTATACATATTTCAATTAAATCAGTAGGGCGATCTACATTCGACAAGCAGAGTTCTTTAATGGGCATTCTTTGTTCCTGACTAATAACATGTTGGTATGTTCTATGATTGTTGTGAGCTAAGTTATTGGTAAACGAGATGTTTGTGCCGTCATTAAAACGTAGCTTTGATTTGGGCATAACACTGTGCCCCGAATGCACAGTAATATACTATGTAGGAGTCGTAATTAAATTTCTCAGTTTTATGTTTCCTCCAGATGTTGTGTAGATCACTCGCAGATCAACCTATTTGTTCCCATCATTGAACGCGCTTACATTTCCCTGAACCTGTCATTGTAAATATCTGCTCACCAACACAGCCAAAAGTATAGTGTCTGGACGGAATTGTTGTAAAGTGAACAAAAATTACTCATGTATTAGCCATTATGGATTCAAGAGAAGGACCCTAACTAATTTGCATTCGATTCAAATTATGATTAAATGAAACAAATATATGCTTAAACATTTAGAATTGCCATTGTTACATTCACACGATAAATACCATTCTCAAGTTTTCCATTGATTTTACTTATCAAGTTTTTGTCAAAGACATTTTCCGAGTAAATTCCACAATTTTCCCTGAAAATTCAGAGTTTTGATTTTCCGAGCAAATTAAATTAATTTACGAGCATATTACTTTTTCTACGATGCCGAAAAAAATATTTCCGTTGTTTTAAAGTTTTATGTTAGGTTTAAAAGTTTGGTTAAAAGTCAATTCAATTTAAGGGCACATCATCTTTTCCGCAACTACATGGTTATGATGTCCTTTTGCGATTCAAAAACAAGTAGTTACCTATATTTGCTAGAGCGATACATAACATACCGCTTGAATCACGGGACTCTAAGTGGGCCGCAATAAATAAACGATACTTCATGTTTCTTGACACGAAGGACTGACATACAAGAAACGTAAATACATTTAGCTTGAATTGAGAAGACAATATTTGATTTTGTTAATTGCGGTAATTCTTAAACGATTCATCAATATTGAATTTGTTTAACCTGTAATCTTCGGATGAAATCTTCTGCTTTAATCATTTCTACACTGATTTTCATGTCACGAAATGTAAGGCAGGGCCATATTTTGCCACTTAAATGATTATACAACTGTAATTAGGTTACGATAGCTTCTTGTTTTTTATTCATTTCAGCGCAAAGTAATGAAGTGAACAGTTTTGTCAAATTTGCTTGTCAAGCTGTACTAAACTTCACCTTATTCTGGTTAAAATAGAGGCACATTTCTTTTTTTGAAATTGCTTCTAGAAATGGAATAATACATTCGTTCGAATGTGTAATGGAAGTATTTGTTGGTAATCTATAAATTTATTAGCTATATCCCTTTAAAATATTTCGTGAATGGCTTCTATCTTTATTATTGAAAGATTTCGTTGGATTCTGAAACGTATGATCTTGTGTCTAAGGTAGTTTTTTCATTATATTTCATGAATGTCGCTGACAAATTCACGACCCTTTTCAAAATATACATTACTTCACTCGATTTGAAAAATATAGAGAGCGTTTCTTTGGATGATATCAAAGCGACATGAAATAATCATTTCATAATTCCATAAAACATGTTTGTCAATATGGCTTAACCACATGAATTCCGATGCATTAATTAGTTAGTTAAACCAGATTGATCAATGACATTCGTGACAATGAACCTTAATGAATTAAGTAAAAGCATTCGAGTGGTGTAGAATGCTGCCACCAATAGACGACAAATAACTTATATTATTCAGAGTTTAAGGCTTCGTGATTTAAGATTAATGAGGAGACTTCTTTCACCGTTGTAACGTGAAAATATACACTACCTCGGGCCAAGATTATGAATTACAACTTTGATCAGTTAGCGGTTCCCTCCTTCAACGAGAGCACTTAAAATAGTAGCTTTTAATTCCATCATTTTTGTTAAAATTTACTTCGTTCATATTTTGCTTCGATAGCCGCATGGGCAATTGTATCAGCTGATCTGTCCTGAAAATTTATAAACAATTTCCACCACAGCTTCTCAGTGGTGGTTAAGTTTACACTTGCAATTATTACCCCGTGGCATTGCGTTTTCGAAAACTAGTACTATGCTAAAAATTACTCCATTTTCAACAGGGAATCCGTGTATTGCTTTTTCTATTCTGGAAGAGTCGATGCCATTTGATTGACACAAATGGTAAGTGTTTCGTATGCTTTCAGAACACTGAAGAAGGTGATGTCATATGCGAGAGTATGCAAAGTGAGACACCAAATGGTAAATCAGGAATATTTTTATTACTAGCAGTTTGAATCTAATTGAGTTTTCTAACTTTGCGGATAGATATCCTAGCTAAAACCATGTATTGTCAGGCAACTCTTGAGGACTGCTATTATGCTACTTGTTGAGGTATGTGAGGTGACCAACAAATTATTAAAAGTGTTCAATTAGTTAAGTGCTCTAGGTTATACAAGTTAAGCTACACAGATAGTTCATCGATTTTACTTTCCTTCTGCAAGATAAATCCATAACCTAAATTATTCAAGTTGTCAGAACATGGGACGATATATATAATGGTGTGCTCTAGTGAAATAATATTCACATGCTCTCCTGCAAGAGCAAGTGCTTGGCTGCCCCTTGGAAAATAATCAATACACTAAATTATTCATAGTTGAATACTGAGTGGAAGCATGCGGGGAACAAGAATATATCCGCATACAATTTTTAGGATACATGGTTTCTCCTCTACTGCCGCAGTTTCTCAGTTTATTCCTTTTAAGAAGTCTGATGGTCAGGGATTAATATTCAAGCTTTATTTAAATTATCTTATTCAAAATAATATTTGTTAATATTTTATTTCTTATAGCTGGAGAACACTCAGATATGTCAGAAATTCTTTGGTCATGTCGTTAGTGTGTGCCATAAGCTATAACTAATGATTGGAATACAGCCGAACGTAAGTTGCAGAGCATATATGGAAATAGCAGTGCAAAAAAATAATTTCATTAGAACATAGAATGCCTAGAAAATTGTGGTTTTCGCTGCAATTTCAGCCGCCACTTGACTCGTAGTTAACTCACAATTAGTTGTCAAAATGATGTGAGTCTTAAGATTACGATGCAATACGTTCCGCATCAATCAGCGTTACCTGTGGAATGAGAGTAGTTGGTAGCCTTGTTAACGTTCTATACTTTTGAATAAGCCCTTCAAAACCAGTGTCTCTTTTTTCTTCAAACCAGACATTCAAAGTAAATTTCGTTAAAAGCATCATTTTTTGGGTGTGACACCCCTTTTTGGTGATAGTGGCCGATCTTGGCGAAACTAATATATTTGGGTAGGGTTCATCGAAAAACTACCGCATACACAGTTTCGTGGACCTACATGGCGAAATCCCATGGCAGGGTGCGAAATTCGGAAAACCACCGACCCAAATATTTGAATAGAACTCCTGTCCAAAGGGCTTGAAATAACTTTCTGAAATTTGGCATGTATAATTGGTAGTACCAATAGTAAAAGAAATACTCTGTGCCGGATTGATCGGTTCACAGCGGTGAGTGCTGGAATGCTTTTTGTTCATTTTCGGGACTGCGTTTGGGTATATGACAATTTAATGAAAATGAACAAAAAGCATTCCAGCACTCACCACTGTGAACCGATCAATCCGGCACAGAGTATTTCTTATACTATTGGTACTACCAATTATACATGTCAAATTTCAGAGAGTTATTTCGAATCTATTCAAATATTTGGGTTGGTGGTTTTCCGAATTTTGCACCCAGCCATGGGAGTTCGCCATGTAGGTCCACTAAACTGTGTATGTGGTAGTTTTTCGATGAACCCTACCCACATACACTAGTATGGACAAGATCGGCCACTATCACCAAAAAGGGGTGTCACACCCAAAAAATGATGCTCTAAATATAATTATGTTTTAGAACGATCCTCATGTGAGTAACCACCGAATATTAGTCGAAATCTCCTTAATTTGTTTCTGTTACATGTGACTCAACTTTAACCTATCCATGGACTTGGCTTAAAAAATACAGTTAAATGTCAGTAGTAGGAAACTAATTTTGTTCCACTCTGTCGCAGTTAAAAAATGGAGCCATCGTTGGTTATGTATGATGTGAGCACATCGGTACAGCTGACATTACTCGGTGTCCTGTTTTCCCACTTGTTGATGATAGTAGAGACAGAGGGGATCCCATGCTGGGTTGTATTCATATTCTCAAGTATTTCTTATGTGAAACCAGCATCGGAATCGCATGCGCTAAGATATTCAATTAAACCTTTGCAAGAGTATTCCGCAAATCCATTTAAAGGTGATTTCCCTAAAGCACTGTTGGACGGGATGAAATTATATAATGAAGCGCAGGGCAAAAAATTGCAAGGAATGGATCTTCCCATCACGAGCATTTTGAATCAGTTTGACAACACACACTGTCTCATTGTTGTGGACAACTACCACTATACACACTTGGGTACATCGAGATCCAGTATTGTTTTACGTACACCACAGGTTCAAGTATTTGAATCCCACGACTCTAAACATAATCGGAGTAGATACTGGAAACTTTGGGTTCCCCTCGGCTATCAGCACCGCAACATTAGCATAAAAGGGAAATTTGATCACACAATCAAGTGCCGTACATCAAAATATTTCAAAGGGATCTTAATAAAGAATGGCGAGATCATCAATTTAGAGGATTTGTGCATTCGATTGAAGTTTCGTGGTTTTGCTCTCAAATCGAAGCCGTGGGCATGTCAGGTTCAGATTTCAGTTCAAATGCCGACCCTCCTTTTGCGTCGCATGTCGTTTCCGTTTACATTCGATGCACGTGGTGAGGACGATATTACACAGCTCAGAACTCAATCATTAACAACAGTGGTTTACAAGCTACAAATATTTGTGAATCATGAATACTTTCAGCTCACAGGAAAAAGCCTGACACGGTTCGTGAGGAACTTGATAGCCTTTAATAAACTTTCCGAAAGTATAATGCATCAATCGGCTTCAACTGAAACTGTATCAATATTATTAGGGCAACGAAACTCACACTGGATTCACAACACTAGTTATATAGTAGCTGGTTGGACTGACAAAGGCCAAACATCACTAATGTTCAAACCATGTCACCTATCCACTCTAAGCAACTTGTTTGCATTCCAATCCATCGATGTACATAAGCGATGGGAGATTAAGTTGGACTTGCAGTATGAACGTGCAGGAGACGTTTCTGTTGCGAATAAGATGAAACAATGTGCGGACCCATTCCTCAGGGAATACCGACGAATGCATGGCTCACCGAAATTTGGTATCGGTAGCATTAAAGAGAATTTTGCAACCGGTATTGCATCCGTGTTGTTTGACGTCATGGGTAACAGTACGGTAACGTTCGATAGAAAGTTCAACGCATATTGCGAGAATGGAAACCAAATTGGGCACCGTGGACCTTCGTACCGGGATCACAAGTTGAAAGTGTTTGCCGTCGCAAGTAATATTCCCCACGTCCTTGCCTTGTCCTACATTGAATCCATAAACACAATGGCTTTCGTTGCTTGTACTAGTGATAGGAAGACGCATTCATTTGGAATGCGCGAGTTGGTGAGGGTTTACGACAAATATACCTGGGCGCTCATTGTCTTAATTTCAATTTCCATTTCGGAAATACATGCACAGATTTCTGGATCAACGCACAGAACGGACGGCCGCATTATCCATTTGATCCAAGTTATAAAGTTGCTGCTGGAGCAAGGCGACCCACTTAGCGTTGCGTCGTGCAAAAACTTTCGTCTGCGATTTACCGTAGCAACCACATTATTAATGGGAATTGTGATAAGCAACGGGTATAAAAACGACAACGTTTACAACGTGATTGCACCCAAGATCTGGTCGCCCCATTCCAGCTTTGCTGAACTGGTAGCAGAAAAGTTTATAATCCACGCCAGAGCAAAGATTGTGCATATGGCTGTGAATGAGTGGAAGTTCAATTCCAGTGAATCATACAGAAAATGGGCAAATAACATGATATTCTCGTCGCTTTCAGATGAAGTAATTGAAAACACTAATCCTTCCCTCATCGCCGGTTCTGAGGTATCTAGTTGGGCAAATCTTATGCGTAACCTGGAACTTGAAACTGCTGATGTCAGCCTTTTAGACGATCATTCCCCTTTTCATCCAAATAGCATAAGACTTTTAACGCAGGTGTTTGTGAACCGAACAGAGAAATTGTCAACAATGAGTGTAAAAACATTTTCAACTCATTATAGCCAATTAATTGAATATATATTTGAGGCCCAGAGTAGTACCCTGTACCAACACCTCAAGTTGTGCAAAAATTCAGCACTTGTACTCCCAAGAAACTTGGCGAGCAAGTTTGCAATTAAATGTTTTCAGGAAAACCCACACCAGTTTGTTAGTCTGGGAGAGGAGACGTATGCAAACATGTCAATCGGATTTCAAGTGTTCGGCAGACTTCAACCAACTATTATAAGAAAAATACAAGCCTTTTCGTTTTCTGGAATTTGGGACTGGTGGTCGAGGTACGTGAAGGAGAGAACCTCCTTCAAGCCGGCCGTCAGAGACACGACATTGAAGCGGCCAAACATGAAAGGAAATATTTCGACTGTATTTCTCGTGCTGGCTTACGGCATTGTTTCTGGATGTGCGGTGTTTCTTTTAGAATGCCGTTTCAAAATTTATCTTGCATTGTTGGCAATTTGCAATTTTATTTGTACATTTCTCAGTTCATTATGGCAAGCGTTTAGCAATAGGTTTACAGCTATTATAGCAATTCGAAAGATGTGTGGAGATGAGTGAATATATCCACAGGTAGGTTTAATAAGACATAATTAATAAAGATGAATATTGTAATAAGAATATGGTTAAAATTTAAATAAATTGTATTTCTTGTGAATTTTCAAACGGATAATGCTGCCTTTATTGTTTAGTGAGCTGATTTACTTCTATCCCGGTGACACGCTATATTCCGAATGATTAATCCGAAACGCAATGTTTAAAAGTTCTGGAATAGTGTCAAACCAACTTCACACGCGATGAGAATATGTTTACCATTGAAACAAATGCGGGATTGCTTAATGTGTAATACTCCGTGAGCACACTCTTAAAAATAATAGATGTCATTTAAACCAATAAATGCGCGTATCGTCAAAAAATTGATGTACGTGAACAGGCTGCGTGTACCTGCCTGCGTTAAACCTAGACCGTTTGTGTTTGAAGTATTCAGGCAGCAAGTATATACTAATGTTCACTTGTTGGATTTCTTTAAAAAGCCACAAGTCCAAAAAGCCACAATCGAAATTACTATTAATCGTGCACGTTTCTTTCACGTACACTAAACACTTTTGCAAGCCTGTAACAAGAAACAGAATGACGTCGTAATGCAATTCTCTTGTCAAATGACATTTTGGAATGTATACACAGATCATCAATACTTACTGAATGTTTTCTGATTCTGGCAAGTTTCTAATATTGGCAGGAGTGTGAAGAGGAGAGGATTTTAAAAACTTGGCATATCTCGTCTTATGGGAGCCCCAACATTTTGATCATGTATGTAACATGTATGTAATATTCAACAACTGATATAATCCATGCCCTTGTTAAAGTGAACAACACCAAAATCATTAGTTTTAATAAAAGTTAGTGTTTATGGTTATGCGTAAGCATTGTTTTCCCAATTTCCGTTTAAAACCTACAGGATTTAGTTCAATATTTCACAAACTTTTTAAAAATGGAGAAAATCACATTAATATTAGCAGCCGAAGTTAGCCAAGGTTTTGTCAATTTTATTTTGAAGAAATTTTGACGGATCTCTAATTAGGTTGTCAAAATTTATTTTGCATAATTATGGCAGCTGCCATCAAGGGCTAATTTACGGTAGATTTTCTGTTATAGGATTTCCAAGACGGCGTTCGTTGTTTCCTAATTTATCAGGAGGAGCATTTAGATGATGTGTGATTTAGATAATGAATGATGATGATTGATGTGTCTGTAGCATCAGCCGAATGGATCGATTTGTTCGATTTTACCCTCATTTGAATATTTTGCAAAACGGGTTCCTTCGTCAATATTATTGGATCTTTACGGAACATCTGCTAGCATGGTGTTCTGAACATTACTACCTGAAAGCTTGGTCACCCTCTTTCTAATCGATACTTTGTAGTATTCAATTAAATTCGTTGTTACGTTCAATGTGATGCTAATTAATAAAATGTAAGTGCGTCTCTGCGTCGGATTCACAACCCATAAGACATTCATAGCGAGAACCTACCTGGCATAACAAATATCAGAATGACTTTCGAAATTATGAAATATGACGTCCTCATTATGCAGAAGGAAAACATTTATCATTCAACATTCAAACTTGTTTCATTATCTCCTAATAACTGCGAGTGACTTTTTTGTTTTAAAAAGTTCTGCATAACTGGAGTGTTGAACTCGAGGTGGAAAGTAGAACCTCCCTTTTTGTTAAGACGTTGCTAATGTTGAACCCAATAGCAACATGTCATTAGTTTTGTACGATGTTGATCACACATCATAATCGTTGTGACCAGTAATAAAAATAAAAATTGAAAACTGATTAAGCCATTTCTAAAGTTGAAGGTCAACTGTGTCTCGAGTCTGTGGACCTGCCTTCTTAGCCCGTAAGCTGATGCATGAGTGTTCATATTTATTCATTCCATTATTACAATTTCCTCTGGATTCATAAATTGCTGTAAACAATATAAATTTTTTATCACGATTTTTGAAGATTTTTACAATTGATGTACTCAAACTTCATTCAAGAACATACAGTACGTGTCATTCCTGTACAATTTCAGCCGACATCGGCATTAACTAACCACCTGATGAGAGGATTATAAGTCGATGGCTAAAGGTATACGTGAGTGGGCGCCGAATTGTAATAATTATATTGTGGGTATTTTCGAAACACGGAGGTATTGTTCCACTGTTCATGAGTGGTAGTGGAGATAATTTGAGACCCTGGAAAGAACGAAATAAAGATTTTAAGCGGTTTTCAGCGTTGTTACTATAAAATATGCTTTGTTCCGTCATACCATATACATTTTCAGCACACTCCATTTGGTTGACATGAATGACAAGTTGGAACGAATAATATTAGAGATACAAATCCACCTGATGTACACCAAGCAATTTATTAAATTCTCATTTATCTTAATCATCTCCAGAGTACTTAGCTGATGTGGATGATATCTCAATCTCCTTGAGAAAAAATCTCACTTATTGCAAATTCGTTAACTCACGGTTCATGACTGACAACAAGCAGTGTCTCTGTTTACGGGAATGCAGTTCGTTTCTTTGGGTAACCACCTTCCATATGTCTCCATAACTAGCTAACGGAAATCTCAGTCAAATATAAACCTAATCCTCTCCATATATCCAGTTAGCTTCCTGGGTCGATATCATACCAACTGTTTCCTTCGATTTTGCCAAAAAACGAACAGCAAGATATACAAATTGAATGGCTTGATGCGGATAATGATGATTGCATCAATCTAAAGCCAGTCGATGTATAGCCGAATGTGTAACGCTGAACATTTTCACATGAAACCTCATCTATGAAACCTTAAACTCAATACGGAGTACATTGTTTACAATACGAAACTCGATAACAAAACGAAAATTTCTCACTGTAACGACTTTATCCAACTAATTGATTATCAGATCTTACTTACCTTAATTGTGTTTTGCAAGTACGACAAGTAATAGGTGTGATTTTGAATAATGACTTATAAAAATATGGATATATACAAATAAGTTATATTTGGTTGGATTTGAGCTTGCTGCTATAGGCCTACGCGCAAACGAGATAATTTATAGTCTCTAGTCTTGAGAATATCGAGAATTTAGTTAATACTCCTGCGGAAGGCAAGAATCTCCTTAGACCATTTCTAGCATTCAAACTTGTTCAACCTTATGTTATCTATACACAATAAATACACTTACTTTCGAAGGCAAAGAATCTACACCTACCAGAAAAGCACATTATTTCTACGGTCATCTCAACCATATGAATATCGTCATAAAAAAATACACACACTCGCATATATAAAAGTTTGTCTCTTATATACATTAGTATTATCACCTGTTTGAGCCGTACCGTTGATTTCAAAATTGAAACTGTGTGGAAAGAGAATATAATCGCCACTTTTGCGATTAGATGGTATTCTGAACATTTCTACCGGAAAATTTGGGCACCACCGCCATTGCAGTCGCATTCACAACGAGTCCGATTAATTTTTAGTGTAATCTAAAGTTTAAACTATTGGGCAATATCCACCCAGGAAGATGTTCCGGAAATCTGCTTTCTGTCTAGATGCAATGGCTCTCCAAGTTACAACAACTGGCGTCCATGCTGTACGGAAAAATCAAATTAACTATAATTCAACATTCAACAATAAATGAATTTTCACTCCTACGTTTTCCACAATAAATAAAAATATGTCAAGCATCATTCACCTTTGCTTTGTTGCTCACAATCAAAACGAAACCACATGCTTCTGCGCCATGTGAATTTACTTCCTCTCTCTGACCTTACGATTGGCTTGGTTCCGACCCTAGGGCAACGTTTTATTCGTAGGGATGTTAACGGATTAGACTGAAATTTGGCATAGACATTCTCTGATTCTTCCTTTCGACTGTTCAGGAGAGATAAATTAAAAAATATTCATTCTGGTCGGAGCGGCAAGGGTCAAAAGGTGACAACCCCGAAAAAAATTTCAAATGCTTGTATTTTCAAAACTATTAGACGCAGAAGAATGCGGTTTCGTTTTCTGAGCTTCTCCTTGAGAGGATAAACGTTTGCCGTTGAGAAAACATATCACTATCTGGGTAGCCCTAAATCGAAAAAAATCTAAGTTCCAAGTCCGTTTTTAGAAAAAGTCATACAGATCGGCGTTACATTTTAGAGACATGGTGTCTTCGTTAAAAATACTCCCGGTAGCCCTAGTAATCCACCTGCATCGCTCAAAAGTTAATTTTTGAAACTTTTTGCATTTTTGATCTTTTGACCCCTCCCGTTACGACCCCTGTTTAAATTTCGAAAAACTCGTTCCTGAACAGTCTAGAGAATTTATATGGGAATGTTTATGCCAAATTTCAGCCAGATCCGTCAAGTTACCTAGCCGTAAAACGTTGCCCTAGCGACCCTTGTGATGCAAATTGCTGTCTCAAATTACTCCGTTGTTTCAACTTACCCCAATTTTTAAAAAATCATTTGTAGGCCAATTTTCCATGGAGAATACGAATCTGCTATTTATTTTCGATTTTGAGATGGTCGTTAAACCGTCAGTAGCTAAGCTATGTACTTACTCAGCTGGCCGATAATGGGACGAGACATTACTTGCCTAACTTGTTCCACATTGGTATGGTTCGATGCAAACAGCTCCATTATCGTGGCTGACGTGTTAGGCCAATCCAGTTGAGCCGTGTAAGCAGCTTTGAATATCTATTTACCCAAAACGTCTCCAGTTTTACGTCGTTCTTTGCTACTTGTGCCGAATTTCTAAAAAAGTAAATATTAGTTAGAATTGCTACTGATCCCAAGAAAAAGCAAAGGGCACAAATACGTGTTTTCAACTGGGATTGATTACAATTACTGCACTACTTAAGACAAATTGAACACCTTAATTCCAGTTTCAAACTAAATAGCTTAGTTTAACCAAGAAAATTACCCATGGTTCCATCCAACAGCTAACCCTAACTCTCACGGCAACCTTCATTAAGCAATATTTCTGCTTCTCCGCGTCATCGCATGCACGGAGCTGTGTCATTCATGGAGCTGTTTTAGGATCTGCGTTGCGTCCACCGTGAAACCCTCACGTTATTGATATATTCAGTCATTTAATGCAATATCTAAGTATTTTTTCTAGCGCAGAATGGCACGCAAAAAATCGGTCGATAGTGTGTCTCCGCCGTCACAATCTGCGAAATGCGTCAAACCAAATTATCGCCTTGGTGTGAAACCAGTGTTTATCGCCATATAACGTATTTACTAATCGAACTTCCTACGAATTCGCTGATAACTACAGTCACATCCGTGTAATCGCCTAGATCGTTTTAAGTACCGTTTCACTCAGCACCTTTTGGATAAACGTCAGTTCGATTTTATCAGTGAACTGCTAATTGATTTTTAAATGCCGCCCAACTCAAAGCTGAAACAACTCAACAGCGCAAAATTGTCTGCCAATTTACAAAACTCCGGTTTACGATTGTGGTTTTTGTTACTATCAATATAAATAACCTACAATTATTCATAAAGCAAGTAAACTGTCATTAGTGTCATTAACTATTTTGGCAGACAGAATTAATTGGACGAGGACTCTAATCAAACGTTGCGGTGGAGAAAGCAGGTTGAATCTAGCAACGTAATTGGCGCCGCAATTATTCCAGCGTTTAAGAGTGTAACGGATTCTTAACAGTCAAAAGTATTAAATGCACATCAGAACCCTTGTGCTGAACCTGGATGCCGACAGGTACAGAACGCAGTCCGAAAATAAATCTAGATTCGGTTAAAGCTGAGAAATTAACATAAGATTCATTTCATTATTCACGACTGTACGGACACCCCGATAACCCACCTACTTTGAGATTATCGCATTCCAACCAAACTAGGCTGAAAATAAATTCCAAGATGAACCGAAAACTGTACAATAGCGGTCAAGTAAATGCAATGACGGATGTGGTTATAAATTGAACACCGAACACTCGCGTCGTTTATTATTGCTGTTATATCAGTATTCCAGTAAGAGGGCTACAGGAAACCTTTTCTTTTCTCCTACTCCCATCACCTCACTGGTTCTCTGCTTGAAGCGGACAGGTAGTGGTAGCAACATTCCCTGATAAGGTTCAATTTATATGAATTGTGACAACAATATTCAATTATTTTGTCATTCTGATTTAACTTATTCTCTTATTGTCATCGTCATACCTGCGTATTTACGCAATGCTAGATATTAAAATATGTATCTGCTATTATTTCGACTTCTGGCGTTCGCATGTTATAAATATATTCATTGCCACCATCAATTTCGATGAAATGGTTTCCCCAACTATTACTGAATTCAAATACTATTTCTTCAAGTTTTGTAATTTCATTGAATATATTTGCAATATGTAAGAGTCGCATCCTGAATCCTTAGCATATTTGATCAATTGCACCGGAGCAGATAAGTGTAGGCTATAAGATAATATTTGCAGAAACTGCGCTAACATCCAGTAGTCATGTTTCGGGATCGAGAAACAACATAAACACCTTATATAAGTAATAGGGAAGCAGACTTGAATTTAGCGTCACTTACTTGAAAGTTGCTTTTAATAATGTTGCCTCGACGTACAAAAAAAGCAGTATATATTTATTCAAAGCGAACGTAGGTGGTTAATCTACGAAACGGCGGTTATCACGTTTAATAACATTATGATAAAGTTGTTATCGAGGATATAATGAATAGGACACAAAATTTGGGTACATTGATCGCCAACAATTTCATGCCGGCCGTGGAGGATATTACACGTAGTTCAGGTTCCCATGACTCCGTTGATGCGATAATGTAAAACAAGGCACTAAATAAATTACTGGCTCACCTGATTTTCACACATTAAAGACTACTTCGACACAGTCAGTGTCGCTAACCCCCTTGTGCGTACAAGATGCATGCGATCTGATTACACCATTCGTCGTACTAGTGCCACAAGCTTGTTTGTCGTTAGTTAAGAATACAACGCTTTTTTGTAGTTTGTTTTTGTGTGCATATTTTAATGTAGTCTGCGAGCGAGTGTTGCCGATTATTATTATTATTAAGTTAATTTCAATGCAAACCTCATCTCCGTACCACTCATTTAAGCCATCTGATGCATAAATTAATCATACAACGCCATGGTAATTTATGCTTGTCTGCAAAACACATCAAAATGAGAAATATGAATTTGGTTGTTAATCTCTTTATATGTGCATAAGGACATGGTGCAGAATCAACGCCCGCACTTTCTACCTATGATTACAAGAGAGCCCACAATGAAAAACATAATTTTCTAAATATCACGGTTTCGCAACACTTTAAAACATATAAAGCCATGTAAATATTCATATAAAGTACAAGTCACGGCTTCACAATAAATATTTTTTATCGGTTTTCCAACAAGCAAAAATTCCCTTCTATCCGCGCATTCAGAATCGTATACGCAAGATGGCAATTGTTTTGCTTCAAATTGCTACACTTTATATCATATGAATTTAGATGCGATGGTCTGTAAACTAATCGGTCCAGGGGGACACTACACGCTATGTGCTTTTGAGCAGCTATCATATGCCCAGAAAAATGCTTCTTGAGTTTACAAAATGATCAGGAATGAGAAGGTGTCCTAAAGTCAATTTGGTAAATACCGGTATATACCGGGGGAAACGGTATTTACCAGTACGAGGTCACTGGTAAAAACTAAAATTCATAGAGTTTGGGGTAATGTGACTCAAATATTCCTTATGGTAATTAGTATTTCCCATTTTGGACAT
This sequence comes from Sinella curviseta, assembly GCA_004115045.4. Taxonomy (NCBI): domain Eukaryota; kingdom Metazoa; phylum Arthropoda; class Collembola; order Entomobryomorpha; family Entomobryidae; genus Sinella; species Sinella curviseta. Next base: position 195,877 of record CM023199.3, on the reverse strand, counting down.
TTACTTAACTAAACTAAACCCACTAGCCGGTATTTACCACTACAAAATAATAAATCCCGGGATTTTCTCATTCCTGAAAATGATTTAATACAAGGGGAACATTGCTTTGTTATAATTGCAAAGGAACATATTAATGTTTCCGGTCGTACGGGCCACAAAATCTCACATCAATATTTAAAAAGCTACCAATTTCCCTTTTAAGAAAATTATTAATAATAATTTTTGGAGTTTTATATTCGAAAAGTTACACACGTGTGAGAGCGTTACATTTATGATATCTGTATTTGCTAATGACGATGCGTTAGTGGAAAATATGCACAAGGCCGTGACTCTATGGCAAAAATCTTGTGCATATACTTTGCAAACTGACAAACTGCAATTGTTGCCAGAAAACAAAAACATACAAATTAAAATCGTCGTCATTTGCGCTGAAGTCATAGTTCTACCAAACCTGAATTAAACAAAACAAATATGAGCCTCTCAAACTAACGTTTAGATTTTCCTAAGTTCATTTTAAACTGAGGTAGGCTGGATAAAGCCGGTACTAGCAGGCACACGGTATATACATACGGTATATAAATTTTTTAACACTGATTAGAATGCCCGTAATGCAGTAACGTAACAACTTGGTGCGAGCAACGAGTCATTTGCAGTTAGGACAGTCTTGACAATGCAGATAATTGTCGGGAGAGTCAAATGTGAGATGGAATGGTAAGGTAATTGTCGCATGAGAAGGTCGTTATTTTAATCTAATGCCTCAGACAAGAGCTTTACAATTCAACAAATATGTACTTACCTACTTAAAATGAGACACTTATAGTGTCGTCATTTATTTATACGCTAACACAATCATAATATCTTAAATATTTTGTTAACCTTTCAGGTAGATTATTAAAGTGACCGCATACAAAACACGGTCTAGAATTAGGAAGGATTCATTTATTTTCATACATATTCATAAACATGACTGACAAATGTCTTGTTAAATAATAATAATCGTTTAATAACAAAAGTAATTAATGCATTCCGGAAATAACACAAATAATAAATATGCAGTTTTATGAAGATGAACCTGATTCTTCATAATAATTTATTATTAATAAATGACAACAACCCATTCGCACTGCAACCCTCGTTAATTTCAATATTGTGACATATTTAAGAGCCAAGATTGGAGTTCCAATCTCTCCATATTGTCGAGAGTTAACTGAGGATGAAAGACATTGTGATGGTTGCGAGGTAAACGAAAATTTTCGTCTCCTGTTTAGAATTCCAGCTTCTTTATTTCGCCATTTCTTGGATAATTGAATTATTCACTATTGTTATTGTTGCTGTTAATTTTAAATTTTAAATCCATTGTACTCTTCACATATTATGTTGCAAACCGTTTATGCATATGCTGACGCCGATCTTACAAACGGTGCTTAGTTGTTTGTTATTCGTACTGCGTGTTGCCTTTAAAGTATTAGTTGAAAATTTGGTTGATCAATTAAATGGGTTTACAGTTTCTTATTACCTGAATACTTGAAGATCAAATGATCTAGATTTATCGCAAGTCCACTTTGCCTAATTAAAATGTAGACTACTAAATATCCCACGTCACAGCCCGAAGAACCTTTGATTCAATGTTTTCCCTGTTGGAGAACGTTACTCATATGCGGCGTTGGACTGCATCAACAAATTGGCGGAAAAGTAATATGTGTTTGTTAGTCAGGGCTCAGAAGGCTTATAATTATTTTAGGGTAAATAATGTTGTTATCATTCCTTTATTTCGACCAATCACGAAATGAAATTACTTAGATTAATTTACAAATTGAAGAACTAGCTTTGTAATGTTGAGTACAGAAAAATTCGGAAATATGGAAGGCTCCATAAAAGTTAATCCGTTTAATGACTATATTGATACATGTAATTATAGCAAATATTGATGCCAGCGGTTCATTTGTGTCCCAAGTCAGCAATATCTCAATATTAGATAAATAAATCGTAATATCTGTGTGGGTCCACATTGATATAGGAATGCAATAAATGTGTGACAGGTGCAAATTGCTTTACCACCACAACTTCTTTCAGCGTCCAAAAACTAAAGACCGCACCACCAACTACAGTTAGCGTTAAACAGCTTTATTCCAAATGGCTCAAAGATTGATACAAGTTTTGACGCATATCTACATAGAATACTTCAAGTCACTTTACAAGATCTCATTGATCCTAATCATCAAGGAATCCAAGACTAAATTGAATGCAGTTCTTGCGCCGTACATGGAAATCTGTCACCTACTACGTCTCCACTTGCAAAAAGCTATTGTATTATTGTGTTTTGCAACACCATCGTGCTCGCTTCTGAACTTGCGCAGATGCAAATCCACTTTCCTTTCAGATTTACCTTTCTTTAGCTTTTGAAGTCGCACAGAAATTTTGTGTTTTTGCGTTAACCTTGAGCTCGTCTGAAGCATTTTGGCGCCTATTGAAATGAACCCATTTCCATTGTTGGATTCCAGAAATATATATGGAAGCTATGTTGGTTGGCTGAGTGGAAATAAGACTGGTTGAAGAGAAAAATGTACCAAACGTAAGAAAACCACTCTTTATGTCTTCTGAAAATTACAAGTTCAAGGTTAACCTTCATCTTACAAGGTTTCACACAAAGGACAACGTCGTCACTTGTAAGTAGAGCTTACCACAAATCAGTAAATAAAACAGGTAGAAAAATCTCATAAAGCTTGTTCTTTAGAAAGCCACATAGAAAAGTTACAATTTTAATATAAGGTTGTCAGGTGCGCAACCTGAAACATCTAACCGGGTAGATATATATTGTTTTCATATGTTTCACATGACATTATATTATTGTAATAGTTTCAAAGCAATTTTTTTACCCTTCGATTGTATATATGGTAAAATGACTTAATAAGGATAATGGAATATGTTTTGCTGTGATATGCAACATGGAATGACGAAACATCTAATTTATTTGAACCACTAACTTATAAATAAATTATTTTAATCGTAACATTACGCGGGTTTTATCAGGTTGGTTGGGTTACTTCTCAAGTGTATTAAATCACGCTGCTTGCTATATTCGAGCACATGTTTTACACACAAAAATATACTGACAACATTTTATTGATGCGGAATGAATTTACATCGATTTCTGTTGAAAAATGGATAAAATGAAAAGTACATTTATTAATCATGTCTCAACGTACCTACCATTCGTAGTCACACGGTAGGGCCCATAAATTGTTTAAATGCGTGTTCTAAGTTATCCAGAAATGGATGTGGATGCGGCGATTCTGAAATCAGCTTTTAATGTTTCACACGACTTTCATATGGGAAAAACAATAAGGTTTTTATTAGGTTTATAACATGCAATCACAATATTTTATTTTATTGCAAAAGATCAACGCCATTATAAGTATATCGGCCCTAATGGTTGTATTGCTGAACGAAAGGTGCGTGCGTGATATGGTCGATAGGTGCAGATGGCAAATAAGGAGTGAGGTGAGGGTTTTTAACGTGCTTATTACTGTTTATTGGACAAATTTAATTTTGCATATTGGCCGAATCTCTTTAAATTTTTTAAAATACTATTTACGCCATATCAAAATGACTTCATTAAATTGGATGAAATGTGCGTTCTAAAGCGCCAAAATATTTTATTTACCCTTAGCTTATAACAAAGGTAAAAAAGTAGATTTTCGTCTCTCCGCATCGCCATTTGTAGTGAAATGTTTAATTACTAAATCACTAAATGCAACCGAATATAATAATATTGCAGTTAATTAAAAAAACGTATTGATTAAATAATAGGTCGTAAACAAAGACGTGTTTAGTGTTCACTGTTGATCTTCACTCATTGGTAACCTCTACATTCCAATTCATTAATTTTTGCCATGGCTTGAACAGTGCACATTGGTTGGATATCTTTTCGATTTAAAGATGTACCAGTCAGTAGCAAAGACGCAACTGAACAAACCTGCGTCGGCTGTTCATTTCAAAGAAGAAATAGAGTTAAAAAACTTCAGTTTGACTCGGGACTCGGTTTCAGCGAACTACTAACCCAGCGGTCAATTTTGGTCATATCTTTTTCCCTAACGTATGAATCTTTAATCCATGTAGCCAAATATGAGTGTGGACCAATTGTTACACGTGAAATCTGAATTATTTTAAAACTTTATTTCGCAAAACGTATAACGATTCGCGTCACCATCTGTGTTTTATTGCAATAAGAAAATATTGGAAAAAACATTCAAATTTTAACAAAAATTGTATATTATATACAAAAATCGGTTTTAGAAGCGCTTTCTCAATCATTTGTCATTAACCTACTTTAGTCGAATAAAGGCTCGCTGCTCGACACTAATTAATCTCTATGAAACGTAATCAAACAGGGTCCACAACTTGCACCAGACGGCGTAAAGCTATGCTTGAAACATATATTACAAAACATTATATTACATTGAGAGACAGTCTGACGTGAATTCCATAAATCAGACTTTTTCCTATTTTGTTAATATCTATTCATACAACTAATATTTAAACAATTTAAATAAATATAATTATGGAATGATGGACGAGGGCAAGGAAAGATCTTGAATTTTTGGACTACAATGTCTGGCAAGGAGCCGAAATGTTGAATGGGCTTAACTCACTCATTACATCAACTACGTTTTACCGTGATTGTCGCTAAGCAAGACACTATTGCGTTGAATCTCGGCAGATTTCTGGTTGTGTGAGTCGTCATTAAATGAAAAGCAATTTAATATTTTCGAGAATTTAACAACTAAATACCGTATTTCTGGCTGTATGAAAGTGAAAAGACCGAGCGGAGTTAGTTCATACTGTTGCTGGCTGTAACATTTTTTAATTATGCTCAGATTTAGAGAATTGTGGCAAAATGAAACTATTTCTCTGTTCTTTCGAAGCCTGAGCTTCACTCACTCTTAAACAATTCTTAAAACCCACCGACCCTTCGACCCTTGAAACACTCATTGTACCTGCGTTTAAAATTAAGTCTCCAGGGCACAGTAAACTGGAAAGGTGGTTAAGTAAACATTTATGTATTAGTATTCGAATAAAGGCAAAACCTAGGATACCAAGGGTGCCATTTCTTTTCTGAAATTGGAATTAAATTAAGGTTTTATATTAATCCTTAATGTCATCTATTAATTGTAGTATCCAGAGACCAGCTATATGAGTTTTTGATACTGTATTTTTCTATCCATCTAAAAAAATAAGTACTTATTATTTGAGGTGCAAAACATTCCAAAATCAGTAGTTTATCCTATTGTTGTCCTTCAAAGAATGCGCTACAATGTGGACACTGGTCTATACAATTATTAATGTTGGCTCTGTTTAGTAAAGAGAAAAGATTTTGCATTAGCGGTCCATCTAACTTTTGCTATTAAACATAAAGTATCCAATGATTTTGTTAAAAATACGTTAGTTAAGAGATCGCTAATGTTGATCAAAAATACATTTTTTCTTCTAGTTAATGATAAATTTTATACAAAAATTAAACTGTGATATACATTGGAATAATAACAAATTTTATGTGTGTCAGAAAATTGAATTAGCTTTCCAAGATGTGACATATTGATTTACTTTACATTATAACTTCATCGATTCCCAAGTTATATTTTCTGTCCCACTGTCAGTTTGTGCGCTGACAATTTCCTGCTTTCGTTTTTACGCAAATAAAAATTTCTTCGACCTTCCCCTTCAGAATGTATTGTTATAGGTTAAAATCACTTTATAGCAAACTTTCTATCACAGTTTATGGAACGAGAAATACAAAAATAACATTTCGGGAAAATTTGTTGACATAAAGAGAACCCTGTCCAACGTCACGGCAAAAATACGCCGCATACGAAATGCACCAATTTTGGTCGAGGTGCACAGAGGAAAATTGAGTCGACTACAATTACAACAATATGAATATTACAGTGTTAGTTAGTGCGCTTGTCTCCTAACCTGCTTATATTGACATTATTAGAATAAGCAAATAACCCTACACTTACGCCGATTCCAGACCTGTTTTTGAAAATTAAATGCAAACTCTGCAATAACCTTAAAGTGGCGGAAAAATGTCACACTAATTAACTTTGGTGACAATTGCTTACCATGTTTAATGTGGATTTAATATAAGTAAGGGTACAAATTCAAAGCTGGTCTTAGTCTTAGCGCGTTCCCTTTTCCTTAACAATGAGTGCGCGTTTTTAATCTACCGTTCTTGACTAGGTCAAGCAAGATGAAGCCAAATCCAGGACATCGTAAGTATTTGCAAGTGTTTCAGGTCGATTAATAAAAATGATGGCATGCAATAAATCTTAGGAATTAAGTAGGTTCCAATTTATCTGCGTGATATTATTTAAGTTATTCACTGTCAAATTTAATTTACGAATTGGTCGAAACGGGTTCGTTTTCCTTTGTTGTTTGGCTGTGGTCACTGGAGAGCTTGAAATTTCGGATACATTATTGTCTGACACTTTAATCAAAACCTTTAGTGCTACTATTCCTGTTTTCGGCACGCTTCGTCAAAAATTTTGGGAAATTAAAAAATTGGTGTCAGTTAACAAATAATACCCTATTTCTAATAGAATGGCACCAAGTTCAGACCAGTATTCCCCATTTTGGTTGAATTATTGCGTCAAAAAGTACTAAAAACTCGTTGTGCGGTTTCGCCTGTAAATCACGCAATTTTAAGGATAGCGGCAAAATCTCTTCTGCATTATAAAGATAAATGAAATATCTTTGTAGGAAATTCAGGGTTTTTTATAATTCGTTGAAATAGACTATAAAAATTACTTTCCAATTTGCATAAAAATGGCATTATTTTCGAGGGAGAAAAAATGTTTTTTGGTTCATACTTGCAACTATTGGCGTTAAGATGCATAATATAACACGTTAACTTGGTCAGAGATTGGTAACTGACCAGTTTCAGTTACAAGTTACAGATACAGTTACTTTCAAAACTGTCCTCAGTTACAGTTACAGTTACAAGTTACTTTCCAAAAGCCGTTCAGTACAAGATACAGTTACAGTTACTTTCATATTTTCGGGCAGTTACAAGTTACAGATACAGTTACTTTACCGAAGGAAAAAAGTAACTAGATACAGTAACTAGTTACAGATACAGTTACATTTAACGTTATAATCAAATGTAACTGCTTGTAACTGAGGCAAAAATATGAGTAAAACTTCAATAAAACGGGAAATTTTATGAAAATATAATATTTTGAGACTTTGAAGAAGTCCTTGAATAGGATTTTTGAAACATTTAAAAATCACAGTTACAAGCTACAGTTACAGTTACTTTGAATGCAAAAGCCAGTTACAAGCTACAGTTACAGTTACTTTGCTGGCTCGCATCAGTTACAAGTTACAGTTACAGTTACGTAACTTATCTGTAACTGTATCTGTAACTGTAACTAACCAAAATAGTTACCAATCTCTGAACTTGGTTGTCGTTCTGTGTTCGGAAATTACTTGCGTTCCGTGAACTAAGATTTACTGTTCAGTTCTTAAGGCTAACGTGTTATAGTTTGCATCTTAACGCCAATAGTTGCAAGTATGAACCAAAAAACATTTTTTTCTCACTCGAATATAATGCCATTTTTATGCAAATTGGAAAGTATTTTTTGCAATCTATTTCAACGAATTATAAAAAACCCTGGATTTCCTACAAAGATACTTCCTTCATCTTTATAATGCAGAAGAGATTTTGCCGCTATCTTTAAAATTGCGTGATTTACAGGCGAAACCGCACAACAAGTTTTTAGTACTTTTTGACGCAATAATTCAACCAAAATGGGGAATACTGGTCTGAAATTAATGCCATTCTATTAGAAATAGTGTATTATTTGTTAACTGACACAAATTTTTTAATTTTCAAAAATTTTTGACGAAGCGTGCCGAAAACAGGAATAGTAGCACTTAAGTATTATTCGGACATCGGAAGGTTGCAAAGAAGAAGAGTCGAAACGACTTTCTGTCTGCCTTTGCCTTCTTTTCCGGTGCACTTGTTATTATCATTTGTCAGCTTTAAAATTGCATTTATATTGTCCTTGCATATTAGATGAATAATGTATGCCTGACAATACGCTTGAAGAACACCCTTGGCCAAACAATTGATTTTGAACCGTTGTTGCGGCTATGAAATCATGACCAATTTCCACCGGGGTCTAAAATTATTATAGAAATGCTCTAAGGGAATGGAAATGTAGATTCTTGGCAAAGAATGATATTACAAGGCAAACAATTCGAATCTATCTCACGTTTGAATTAGTTTGGATTTGAAATGCGACGAAATTTGTTTATTCTCTACTCGACGACGTTCTCTGGCATCAGATAGTAACTTGGTTCTGATGTTACTGAAGGAAAGTAATTGCTATTTGTTGTTGGAGACTTGAATAACAAAATCGCAATCCGAATGAACAGCAGAAAATGGCTAACTGTGTGTCTTTAAGGCTCGGTTTGAAGTTTGTCCTCTCCTTCAAATAGTGTGACCACCAGTACCAAATCCCGGAAAATGATATCGCTTGCATCTTCCTAAGAAAGACCCTTCTTGGAAATGTGATTCTCTACCGCTGCGATAAATTTCGTGTTAGAAATTGTGAGCCGTAGAGCGTACAAACGTTATCAACATTTTTGGAACTTTTTTTTGCATATTTCTCCTAAAATTGGGAGACCTGAAAGATACTGGTTACTGCAAAGGACTTCATTTAGGCTACATGATACTTGACCAAAACTGCAGATTTCTTTGAAATAGGTCACTTCAACATCAAGTCGAATTGGCAAATACCTGCTGGACTACATTATATTTTTTACTTGTGCGGACCTTACGTTTACAGTAATGTGCGCATTATAACAATGGAGATGTGGCTTTGAACTATTATTGCTGTAATTACTAAGATTGTGCAAATACTTGACTCATCACCAAATTGATAACTACTGTGTGTATTGTATTGTTTCATTTGATACCGTGATAGTGGAATTAACATGATGAGTTTGAAGCTGATATAGATTGAAATAATCATTGTGTATTATGTAAGCGGTTGCGTTTACAGCTTTGGACATGTCAAATCGAATTAAATAATACAACGGCAATTTTATATTACCTACTTAATTGATAGACTAAAAACTCAGTTTTCCATAAGACAGTACTACTAATATATGTATTTACAAACTTTAGAAAATTTACATGAACCATTATAGTGTCATTCGCCTAAAAGATTCAAGGAGTAACATTTATTACTTGGTGATTTGCTTTAACGGTACGGGGTACCCGCAGAGCCAAGATCGTCACCGACAAAATGACAAATTTACTTATGTAGCCAACCATTACATTTCCAAACACAACTAAACACCGCAGGCAGTGCTTACAATTGTTAGAATTCCAATGTAGGCCGAGAAACGGAGTTGGTCACCCTTCTGAGTAACTGGGTTTGGGCTAGGGTCATCCAGCGGGAATTTGTGATGTAACCTGAATGCCAGCTTTTGCCAGTTGTCCCAGGTGTCCGGCAATCCAGACTGCATAATTCGAGAGGCAGTCTGGAATAACCAGACTCTGTTAATTGTGTAAATTTCAAAAAATGAAAAACTGTTTTTCAACTTATCGCGTAATAGTGGAAAGCATTTGGTATTCTCGTTTCCTGTTGCATTCGAAATAATTTCCTCAAAAATCATCAAATCATTATAAAACAAAGGATTGTCCGTCATTTTTGCGCACTTATTCATCATATAATTTGTGTAGTCAATCTCTGTCAAACTATGTCCAACAATCTGAAAGCTGTTATTAAATAGCTCTAACATGTTCCTCAATTTGAAATCTTCAAAATAATCGGATTGCGGTGAATTATGTAACGTCTGTCGCCATAGAATTTTATATCCAGCTTCAATCAAACTTCTCAAGGATTCATATGGCTGCACCGGTTCCACCACAGTTAAGGTACTTACTATCCCATTTGAATAGAACTCACGAATAAAGTGACCAAATATCTGAACGATCAACAGAAACTTGAGGCTGTTCCAATATACTGGCGTGGAGTTTCCAATGAACCCTCCAAACAAATCCAACAACTTTGTTGCATCAAATTTTACGTTAAGCGACGTGCCATACTTTACAAAGAAGAAAATAAGAAACAGTATACCGATCACAAAAAGCCATATTTCAAGGGAGAGACTTTCAATCCAAACAATGATGTCAACTATTTTCCTCCCTTTTTTCTCCAACATATTCCGACAATACAGCAAAATCCCTTTCTTTTCCTTCAAGAAGTAAAAATTAGTGTACTGTAGATAGTAAATAGAAAGGGTCCAGTCTTTGAAATTAGTATAGGTCATATCAATTATAATATATTGTCCTCGGTAAAATACATACGTTTGGTCAAAACTGGTACGGTTGCTTATATCAAAGAGCTTAACGGAAATGTTATGAACTTTTGAAAACATATTTGCAAACATTAGTGCTCTACTGCACAATCTAAACTTCGTAGATTTGAATAAATTTCGGCTGCAGTAAAGCGCGTCAGTATGAAAGCCGTCATATTCGCCGTATGGTACCATTACTACAGTGTTAATCTCCCGTAGGTTGGCGTTTGAAAAATATTTCAGGTGAACCATAACTGGGTTTAGCAGCTGTTCCACAAAGTTGGTGTCAAGTTTTCCTCTGGCCTCCCGAGGATTGCAGTATTGATTACAAACAACGAAGAACGTTGCGACTATGCCAGTTTTAAACAATTGAAGTTGGATGATTACCTTTAGCGCAGGTAGATTTACAAAAAATTCTAAGATGGCCCTTTCGACGGGTGTTGAGTATCTTAACTTTGGTATCTGTCCAATAACAATATGCACGAACTGCGTCGTCGGTTGTAGCAGGTAATGGTTGCAAGAGTATGTTACATCATCATGCCTGATAATGTCGTCCGTTAGTGGATATAAGATCAAATGAAACGGCTGCGTAAACCTGAACGGAAATAGTCGTGGGATCGATTTGTTGTAATTCCGAAATACCATACATCGTACTTTATCGCACTCGAAATGCATTTCCCTCTGATCAAACGAATGTAGGGATATCTCGAAACGTTGAGAATTTTCGTTTAGTTTAGAAAGTAATGGTAGCAATGCTTCCTCGTAGGAATGTCTTCCTTCGAGCAGGGCGCGACCATGCACTAAGCACAAGTTCAGCACTACAATCGCAATTGCGGTGAACCAAGTACGCTCTAAGTATCCCATAACTAACCGCATCGTTAGTTTGATAAAGAATAGGCCACCGTTTGATATTTTTGAAGTATTGTATGTACTTAATTAACTATGTTCCTATCGAAAATATTATAAGCGTGTTTTGGTGTAATTATACAAAGTAACAAATTGAAAGTAAAAGTCAATTCTAATTTTGTAAATGACGGATTAGCAATAATTAAAAATGAGTGTAACGTTAACGAATGGTCGCGCAATTGGATCAATTATAAATAATCTTTTTTACCAGATCTACTTGACCAGAGAATAAACAAGAAAACTATATTCGAAAGAATAAAACTTGGTCTGTACCACGTTAGTGCACTACCATTTGGGTTTTACAACGTTATGAGAAAGTCTGGTAGAATGAAGCAGTTTTTTTATAAAATGTGAACATATGTATATGGGCCTTCAGTAGTATGTTCAGTTCGTGTCTTCGTGAACGAGCTCAATCAATAAGGAACATCCGGTTTGCTAGATTCGAACAACAAAGGCAGGTATGAAGACTGAGACGGCTTGACAACTGGCCATACATCATTAAAATTATTTTGGGTTTATATCTGTAGTGATGCACTGTGGTTTAAACCGGAAATTTGCATGCTAGTAATGCTTCCGCACGTATTGTGAAATATATCTTTGATCGTATATCTCAACACCACTCCATAAAAATATTCAACTCTAACCCTCTATTCAACTCAACTCGAAGTTTTAAAACGAAGTACTTCTATCAAACACATACATGAGGGAGGATACACGACACAAAATTCTATTTTGGGTTCGTAATCGATTCAATATTGACTGACACCGGCGCCAGCAAAGCAATTGAGTTTATTGCCGAGAGCACGAATACATATATTCTGTATGGTGTGCAATAATTGGCACCAGCTATTTTAATTGCATTTTTTAAATTAACTTTGTCACGCTCAGCTTCAACGGAAGAAGTGTTGGCATGCATTGGCGTAGGAACGTATGAAGAAAGGGATATAATATGTGTGTGAAGAAAAAACCAAAAACCAAAAAACCAAAAATTTGTGAAGAAAAAACCAAAAACCAGAGCAGTACCGACAGCACTTAGTTATACATAAGAATTGAAAACAAAAATCTATTGCACTCACGATAATGTGTTCACATAAAAAATAGACATAATAGGCATGGTTCGAATTACTTCCCAAAGAAAACCCCGATTAACTTAGCAAATATTAGCTTATCTCAAGTACACCAAGATCCATTCTAGATACCTCAACCAAACATTGTACACGTGCAGCTAATACCATTGGGCACTAGCTGTTAAATTTTGAAACAAATTGAACGTGCGGAACATTCTATAATATCTTCTCATATCACCCCAAACTATAAATTGTGGCCAAGTCGGTGTGAAAGAATTTAATGTTTTCTCAATTTAGAGACGTTATCGTTTAGATACCTCAACCAAACTTTGTACAATTGTAGTACATGGACCATGTGATCAGCTTTTAAATTTTGCAACAAATTGAACGTGCGGAACATTCTATAATATCTTCTCATATCACCCCAAATTATAAAATGTGGCCAAGTTGTTTTGTGAGATTTAATGTTTTCTCAATTTAGAGACGTTACCGTTTAGATACCTCAACCAAACTTTGTACAGGTGTAGTACATGGGCCATGTGATCAGTTACAAAATTTTGAAACACATCGAACCTGCGGAACATTCTATAATATCTTCTCTTATCACCCCAAATTATAAATTGTGGCCAAGTCGGTGTGAAAGAATTTAATGTTTTCTCAATTTAGAGACGTTACCGTTTAGATACCTCAACCAAACTTTGTACAGGTGTAGTACATGGGCCATGTGATCAGCTTTTAAATTTTGAAACAAATTGAACGTGCGGAACATTCTATAATATCTTCTCATATCACCCCAAATTATAAATTGTGGCCAAGTCGGTGTGAAAGAATTTAACGTTTTCTCAATTTAGAGACGTTACCGTTTAGATACCTCAACCAAACTTTGTACAGGTGTAGTACATGGGCCATGTGATCAGCTGTAAAATTTTGAAACAAATTGAACGTGCGGAACATTCTATAATATCTACTCATATCACCCCAAACTATAAAATGTGGCCAAGTCGTTTTGTGAGATTTAATGTTTTCTCAATTTCGATACGTTATCGTTTAGATACCTCAACCAAACTTTGTACAGGTATAGTACATGGGCCATGTGATCAAATGTAAATTTTTGAAACAAATTGAACGTGCGGAACATTCTATAATATCTTCTCTTATCACCCCAAACTATAAAATGTGGCCAAGTCGTTTTGTGAGATTTAATGTTTTCTCAATTTCGATACGTTATCGTTTAGATACCTCAACCAAACTTTGTACAATTGTAGTACATGGACCATGTGATCAGCTTTTAAATTTTGCAACAAATTGAACGTGCGGAACATTCTATAATATCTTCTCATATCACCCCAAATTATAAAATGTGGCCAAGTTGTTTTGTGAGATTTAATGTTTTCTCAATTTAGAGACGTTACCGTTTAGATACCTCAACCAAACTTTGTACAGGTGTAGTACATGGGCCATGTGATCAGTTACAAAATTTTGAAACACATCGAACCTGCGGAACATTCTATAATATCTTCTCTTATCACCCCAAATTATAAATTGTGGCCAAGTCGGTGTGAAAGAATTTAATGTTTTCTCATTTTAGAGACGTTACCGTTTAGATACCTCAACCAAACTTTGTACAGGTGTAGTACATGGGCCATGTGATCAGCTTTTAAATTTTGAAACAAATTGAACGTGCGGAACATTCTATAACATCTACTCATATCACCCCAAACTATAAAATGTGGCCAAGTCGTTTTGTGAGATTTAATGTTTTCTCAATTTCGATACGTTATCGTTTAGATACCTCAACCAAACTTTGTACAAGTGTAGTATGTGGGCCATGTGATCAGTTACAAAATTTTGAAACACATCGAAAGTGCGGAACATTCTATAATATCTTCTCATATCACCCCAAATTATAAATTGTGGCCAAGTCGGTGTGAAAGAATTTAATGTTTTCTCAATTTAGAGACGTTACCGTTTAGATACCTCAACCAAACTTTGTACAATTGTAGTACATGGACCATGTGATCAGCTTTTAAATTTTGCAACAAATTGAACGTGCGGAACATTCTATAATATCTTCTCATATCACCCCAAATTATAAAATGTGGCCAAGTCGTTTTGTGAGATTTAATTTTTTCTTAATTTTGAGACGTTATCGTTTAGATACCTCAACCAAACTTTGTACAGGTGCAGTACATGGACCATGTGATCAGTTACAAAATTTTGAAACACATCGAACCTGCGGAACATTCTATAATATCTTCTCATATCACCCCAAATTATAAATTGTGGCCAAGTCGGTGTGAAAGAATTTAATGTTTTCTCATTTTAGAGACGTTACCGT
>CM023199.3:30224-181095 GCA_004115045.4 Sinella curviseta | reverse complement strand
TTCATCTTGCATCAACGCGATAATACGATATGCAATTTATATTACTTTGGATTCAGCATTAATGAGCACTTTATTTGAAAAAAAACATCGCTACTTTTCTGACCAAATGTATAAAAATAAGTTCAAAAATTTAAGCTATTGCACTATGTTGCCGTGAGCCTCATTTTCTCTGGAAATTCAATTTAAGCAACTTAAAAAATTTTCTTCAATTGGTTCGATTCTTGGGTCGATTATATACAAAAAAGACCTGAAGATTCCGAATATGGTGGTCTTAAGTCGCTACAAACCGCGTGGTTTGAAATATATGGAGAAAACTGCAGAAAATGGTAAAAAATCGCGGTTTTTTACAAAAAAGTTTAATTTCTGAAAAAAGGCGGACGAGTCAAGTAAAACGCGTTCCAGATTCGAAAAGCCCTGTCCTTTCTACCCTGAAATCCGATTATATCACACCTTGATCGATCCGCCATTTTGAATAATTGATGTTTGAAAATGTCGTGTCAAAAGCTGGAGTGGGGTCGTTCTCTATACACACGCACACCTACTCACAAAAAAAGATGCCGGATGGGTGGGAAAACACAAATTTTGGTTCTTCCACCTATCCGGCATCTTTTTTTTGTGAGTAGGTGTGCGTGTGTATAGTGAACGACCCCACTCCAGCTTTTGACACGACATTTTCAAACATCAATTATTCAAAATGGCGGATCGATCAAGGTGTGATATAATCGGATTTCAGGGTAGAAAGGACAGGGCTTTTCGAATCTGGAACGCGTTTTACTTGACTCGTCCGCCTTTTTTCAGAAATTAAACTTTTTTGTAAAAAACCGTGATTTTTTACCATTTTCTGCAGTTTTCTCCATATATTTCAAACCACGCGGTTTGTAGCGACTTAAGACCACCATATTCGGAATCTTCAGGTCTTTTTTGTATATAATCGACCCAAGAATCGAACCAATTGAAGAAAATTTTTTAAGTTGCTTAAATTGAATTTCCAGAGAAAATGAGGCTCACGGCAACATTGTGTATTGGAGAGAGTTGCTATGTGACAATCCCCTGTTAAAGGGTGACAACAAATCATAAACAACAGTACATCCACTTATCTAAACGTCTCAATTCATTGGAAACGGTAATTAATTACTTTTGCATGCATGGTTTTGGAACTCAGAGGAACACACTTGTTACCGTTAATCCAGAAAACCATTTTATGTCACGATCTTTTATTCCAATATTCACGATAAATAACGCTGCTAAATCCCTTCCAATAGTACCAATATCAACATTACCACAGCATAACCATTCCTGTCGGCCCACATAATTTAAAATATAATTTCCAAGTCACCACAAAAACAAATATTGACGTATTGCATTGGCCTAACTTGCTATTATAAATTTGATTTCTCCAAATCCAAGACAAACTTGGTAGCAGTATTGGTTGGAATAAAACCAGTTTCAAAGCTTATTTGACGCAAAATAATACAATTGTGAATACTTTTATCATTTTTACTATTTGGTAACCATGATAATGGGCTGCATTAGATTCTTAATATAGCACACAATTTTCAAATTTCGGGAACACCATTTGTAAAATAAGTGTCAAATTTTTAGAGATTCTGATTCACTATTCAACAAATTTCGTTTTATCACTAACATTTTATGATTACGTCGACAATCCGAGTATTTTGCCTGTTTTCGTTTAATGTACAAAGCGCAATTAGGTAGTTAAAATCATACAACAATAAGCTGGAACTAACGCCAACCTATATTATGCACCTCGCAACAAACACCATTCCGTGCCCCTCCCTGGATTTTATTTGGCCGAACAAACATCTTGCATAAAGACAAAAATACTCTACGAAATGTATTATTAATCTTTAAGAAGATATATGTCGTCAGGAGATATTCATATCGACAATAAGTATTTGCAATCCCGGAAGATATGTAGGTTTCGTAATGTTTTCGGAAATAGTTGGTAGGTGTCGCGCTCACAACTTGCGAGCCAAATTCTTAATGCAATGGTGCAATTGTATTGCGGAAGATAATTTAAAAAACGTTATGATGTAACTAATCTAAAATACAAATGCTACAAATTTGTTCACTGAATTGGCTCCGTCATGCGGCAGTAACGGTTGAATCTAATTGCTTGGAACCTTTTCCATTTTAACAATCATACAATTTATCAAGAAGAATATCTTTAACGCTTTCAAAATTGTATTGCCTTGCGTTGAGCAAAATCGAAAATATGTGAACCGATATCATGGAAACATGTTTATGAAATTGGCTTGTAAAAACTGTTTGAGATTAAATAGCACATTAACGAAAGTATGTTTGGCCAAGATTTATTTACTGTCACTAAATAATTAACTCGGTATTATAAATGGATTCAATGGTATAACATTCCAAACCATAATTTTTTAATAAATTATTTACAATAAATTTACTCAAACCAGCCGCCGTTAATGTGCTATATGAAATGTTCAAATTTTAAAAGTTTAAAAGATGTTATGCTTGCCAAATTTTATGTTCTTAAAAGTGTAAAATTTCCCACGAAAGTAGTTCTATCATTTTTGCTACAGAGCAAATCCAATGCATACAAAAAATTTGGAGCCCCATATTTAAGTTAAATGTCAACTTTCTTAATCCTTACTTTGCAATACCTAAGTTTCCAACATTGCATTGCGACATGGGAGATTGATGCTTATATATTCCCAAAACATATCCTCCGAAACCACCGTTCGTGTTGGAAGATACCAACTGTCGAAAGATACATATATGTATCCTAAAATACCGTCTATGTGGTGGCAATTTATTACAAATCAAAAATATATTATCTTCGTGTAAATGATTATTTTTTACCAGTAGCCTTAATGTTAAATTTGAAAGCAAAGATAATATTTTTCTATGGGTACAGACTGATATTTGGTTGCAATTTTTTTGACCATGTCAATGATTTGAGATACATGACTTTCAGAATATATTTTACGGATCTGAAACTATTTTATTTGTTTCAATGACGTAATTTACTGATAAACTTCTACTGCCGTGCAATGTATTTTTCATTCATATCCAGTTCCTTGCACAATCTGAGTACATGTGGATCTTTTATTTTTTAATAAGGCAGGACAATTTTACGGTTTGAGTTGTGAGCAAACTATGTTTCGTAACGTTACTTGCCATAAAATGTCACTACTTGATCAGAAAAACTGTTACATACTTTACAACACATTGAGTCAATTTACTCATAAAAGCCTTTTTTAAATTAAATATAGTTCACGAAAAGTTTCATTAGGACAACCACTAAATGTAGGATTTCTGTTGGGTGAAAAATTATCTGCCTCCCGGAGATTCCTTCCGTTATCCAGCGTTAAGTCACGGACAGCCACTAAACAGACGGCATCTTTGAAGGTTATCGTGAACGTGCCCTGAACGTCTGACCGTTATTTTGTACTCGTGTATATATCTCCTAAATCGGAAAATTATTACATTGTATTTATAATAAAGTATTGCAGTTTTCAGCCCAAAATTCTTTAAAAACGTATATTTTTAGAATTTCATCTTCTTAAACGTTAATGCTAACCGTTAATTCAATTCGTATTTCCATCTTATCCAAAATGAACTTCTTAAATCTGACTTCGTCACTACGCTTGACTTAATTAACAGAACGTGTTCATGCAAGTATGTTTTTACATTAATGTAAATCTAAAACTGTCCAGTCGTTACAAATTACTCCTCAACGTGCAACGTTTGGCTGAATGCTATAAAATTAATTTTTTCTTTCGAAGTTCACAGTACAAGTGAACATTTTTCAAACGCTCGGATCGTTCCATTCGTCATCAATAATCTCTATAAAATCATTTAGACCTAGTGTTAATTTGGCAGCCGATATTAACTCAATGCTAAATTTTGTCCCTCCAATTTCCTACATATATACATACTTGCATTCAGGTTAGATACGTATTGTGGAAGGTCGTGCCCCTCCCTGGTCGTGGGGCTGGGTACGCGCCTGTTTTGAAATACAACATGACTCTTCGATTATGTGTGTGTTAATTATTTTTGAGTTTCAAATCTCAAATCAATAGATGAATTTAATTCTATTTTTGATTCGGTGGGACATGAAGTCAACTTTTATATGTAAATCCAGAAAATATTCATTTGACGGTTGAATTTCATAGTATCACACCATTAAGGATATTTTCGGTCAAAGTGAGTAATTTTTTGACTCAGTGAATTCCTGTAACCGTTAAAGGTGCCAATGAATATGTACAACGGCACAAACGCATCACCGAAAGTGGTTTCGTGATTCATAGTATAACTTTATTAAATGAGATATTACTTTATTGCCATTGCAAATTCATTAGAACTGATATTCCGCCCAGCCGCACTAGCAGATTAGCTGAAAAATACAAAGCCATCTTTTGTATTCAGTTCAAAATACCATATGTTTTCTAAAGTTATACACTATCCGTGTTTACCTTTTGATCATTTGTCTTGAAACAATGCAAGAGCTGAGCGCACACAGTGCAGATATTATCCTCGGTGATTTTCTCATTATCCTTTTCTGTACATATAAATACATTACGCAGATAATAGGGCAATCAGGATGCGGAAAATTGTATCCTAATGTATGTATGTGTGATTATGACTATTGACTTTACCAGCCGCATCTACGCACTCCATTTCGTAGCCTGTGATAACCAATTGCAAATGCTTATCAAGAACGTGCTCCAGAATATCGGCTTTGAATGCATCCCGATCAAAGTGAAAACCCTTCAGCTGTAAGTAAAAAACTTGCCGCATATAAAGAAGACAAAACTCAGTGCCGAATGTTCATCTAACTGACGCATTTATACAAGATGTGTAGAAGTGTAATCATTACGACATTATTACGTACCATGCCCAGTTGAGAAAGTACACACCTTGCGAAACACTGAACACAGGAACCAAAGGGAAACCAATAACAAGTAACTAATGAACCAATTATTTAAGTATCTAGTTTCCCAATTAACAATTCTAATACCTTGTTCTTCGCGTTTTCAACATAACCTGCCGCTGAGTGTGGCATGTCCTCCTCACTCAGTCCCAGGGTTTGCATGCACATATTCCCGGCCGAGTATTGTTTGATATTCGGTTTGATCTTGGAGGCACATGATGCGTCTGCAGCAGCCATTGTGTTGACGGAAGCCAACGCTAGGTAAACTGTTATGATGAATGCCTTCATTTTTAAAAGGACAAGAAAAAGTGAAAGGGAGCTTGGCTCTACTCAACAAACTGGATATGAAATACGTAGGAATTGGCCAAAGGATGCTGTGTATGTGTCGGAGTGTGTGCATGTGCCAAGATAAATAGCTCCGCAAAATATTCGAGTGTCTACTAATTGAAAATTAACGAGCTGATTAGAAATGTACCAACAATATTTAGAGCATTTTTTTCCTTTAATGGGTGCTATTTATGTGAGAATTTTATTCATCCAAGAAAAATCATGACTTTAGTGCTATTTTATCATCAAATTTTCTTTGAAAAAAAAAATATTTTCTTTTGGTAAATGATTAATTTTTAGTACTCATTCAATAATAAATTTAACACGTAAGTAAGTATTTATTTATGGACATTTAAAATTAATAATTTTAGCCAAGTGAATTAATTTTATGGCGAAGCCGATATTTACGAAAGTTTTTTGTGCATAATAATTATTCTTTTTGTAATGCATTTCCACACTTTTTTGGGCGACCTGGTCCTCTTTGTACTCTAAGAGCTCCAGTTGTCGCTTCAATAGGTAGAGTATATTTGTCTAGGTAAACCGCTACACCAATTGCGTTAATGCAAATGTAGTTCTTCAAAAAGTTAGTACATGTACATGTGTAGTCTGGTGGTACAGCCGAGTCCGTGTATGTAACCCTATGGGTATGAATGTCACTAAACACATAATCATTGAAAGTCTTCCACTTTTTTGGTCGGTCATTACACGTCAATTTTCTCATATCAGAGGAAGATATATTTGTCCCATCGCTGCGGATGTATGCAGTGTTGTGATTTTTTCCTTTCTTGTATGTGACGGCAGGTTGGCGTTTGATCCAATTATCAGTGGCTTTCAATACAGTTAAGTCGGGTATGAGCTGATATTGTGACTTTCCTTCTCCAGTTACGTTTGATTTCCTCTTCTGATATTTCGATTTCTTGCCAGTTATTGCGTCAAAAAGCAGACAATTTCACGCGTTCACTTGTTGTACCAGCCATTTTAGTAACTTACTGTTTCGTTGCTGAATATGAAATAAGTCATTTTCAAGATTGAAAGAAGAAAATGAACAGATTGAAGGCATTCCCTGTGTGACGGCAAATCCACCTATATGCAGGCATACCTATCCATAATGGTCATAATCTTTTAATCCTGAATTTGTTTATACAAAAAAGGTCTCGAAAATAAATACATTTGCCCAACTAAATCATCACAACATATAATAAAATAAATATTCCCTAAACATAATACCAATTTTTGATCCAAAATAAATAATCATTTTCCCAAAGAAAATATATTTTTTTTCAAGGAAAAGTGTGATGATAAAAAAGCACTAAAGTCATGATTTTTTTTGGATGAAAAAATACCTGCCATTATGTGACTAAAAGCGTATTCTCGGGGCGAAAATTACATGATGCATCTTCACTTTTTCTCAGTTCGTACTGTAATTAAGAGCATTGCGTTAATTAGTTCTTGCTTGGCGATAATATTTATATTCAATGATAGGCAGCATGATGGCTCATTAGCGAGTGGCGAGTAGGTACTACCTACTAGGTAGTCAATAATTTGCCTTCTCTATCGACATATTTGATGCGGGAAATTGCTTACAATATTCTTTATCCGAACTGATCAGAAAAAATGATCTCCTTCCCAATTATCTCTATTTGGATAACAACAAATATTTTCAATTTCAGCTGATGTAGCCCATATCCATTTATCACTTTTTCAAGTCTTTGGTTTACTCCCTCGAAACCATGTCGATTTGACATTTGCTGCCCAAATTGAATATTGGTCTAAACAGGATCAATGTGGTTCATTAATGAATTGATTTTCCACCATAATACGCAATGGAGCCGATAATTATTTTGTCCGCTTACTGTATCCAAACTACTTTGCCTTTCTGTTGTTCATTTGTGGCACTTGATTGAACATATGAGAAATGAAATTATACATGGAAATATTCGTTATTCAAATAGTTTCGCAATATTCTAAATCGTTCGATTTGTAAAAATTTGCCCACAGCAAAGAACTTTGAATTAGTTAGCTTACATTACAAAGTAACAAATTACTAGAAAAGAAACCGGAGACCATTAAACTATATACTTGGGTCACAACATTGATTAATGGATTCCAATTGCCGCTACATTGTAATTATCACGTCTGTTATCGAAATACCACAGTCTCACAGTAATTGTTTTTTAGTCAGGTCGGTAACTTCGTGCGCTAGTGGTTCAATTCACTTTTGATAGTATTGTGCAGGTTTAAAATGTAATGCAATCTTTTTCGTTTTAGCTGCTTTTGGGAATATTGGTTTTCTTTTACTTTCAGGATGATTCAGTACAGTTTGGGGAAAGCAAGTCGAGTAAAAAGGTTGAACTGTCAGTCGAGATGCGGTATCAAACAATATATTAAAAGGATCCTCTATTTTTTAATATCGGCCTTATTTCCATTGAAGGGATTTTCTGGATTTTGAAGTTCTCAAGTATTCTTTGTTGGAACTTACGCTGCGATTGCCCAATTTTGGGAATATTTTTTCTTAAGGTATAAGTCTTTACATCATATATATACTCAAATACGAGAATTCAATATATTCCTTACATTATATCCGAGTTATTATTGTAAAAATCTTATTTCGCGAGACTTATGGAAATTGGCGTCACTATTTGCATATATTTGTAACTATAACAATATTAGTAAAAAATACATCAAAACAGTTTTTAGAAGTGGTTTTATATTGTCCAAAATAAATTTCTTAACTATTTTCAACCCTTCCCATTAAGCTACTGTGGTCAAATGAACCTTCGTACCGTGCAAATCAACCTGCATGAGATAAAACGAAACAAAGTTCGTAACTATTCCCGGACGGAGTCATGCTATGCAGGTACTATCACATTACTGAGTCTTTGAGAGACAGATGAACGGGAATTATTACGATCAGACGAAAACTTTCCACATTTATTAATATCGATCCATTAACAATCTAAATATAACCAATACCAGTTTATTTACGATGTCGGAATAGAAACGAAACAAGCCAATTTCTTAATTTTTGGGCATACTACGACAGCCAAGGGAAATTAACACATACGTTGGATGTCTGCTATCGCCCATTAAATCATATACGTATTGCACTGCCATATTTGTTTCTAAGCAATCTACTATTAAATATTATCTTTTCAGATTACTTACTGTGTGCGTAATCATTCAGAGAAGTGCATTTTAATACTTTTCAATTTTTGGCAGGTAAATTCTGCGTCTTGGATTACGTGGAAGTGAATGTAGCTAGATGTGGTCAGTAGTCAATCCGCTACATGCTCCTGGCAGAGAGAGCAAGATCACTGCCTCATCACAAATTTTCTCTCTGCGACATCAATAAAAATCATAATGCATTGATGGTGACGTTAAAATTCCATAAATTTAGTACACTTACGATTTTATCTTTCCGACTAAATATGAACATCATCAAGTTTCATTTGTCTAAAAATATTATCGAGTTTACACTTTCTACCTCAACATTATGACCTGAGTTATATATTTCTTTTGTGGTAGCATGTTTATAATTGGAGACAGTAAAGTTGCACACATGCAGGAAAATTTTGTGAACTTGTAAGACAACAAGTACTACATAATAAAACAACGATCGATGGATTTACTGATTAACATAACAAATAATCTTTATCTATATGAAATTAAACTTCCTTAATTTTAATTTATCAAAGTAAAAACAGTTTACGGTGACCTGCTAATATTACACCAAGGATTTATGACAACATTATGGCATAACTGAATTATTTAGATTTTGTGCTTCCAATTAAGCTGTTAAGTATGCTGATATCTACAAGCATCTGAAGTCTTGCAGATAAAGTTACTTTGTCCGTGCGTATTAGCATTGAATCAACAAACGTCTCACACATTAGGTTAAACATTTCCAATTTATTCCTAGTTATTTCTGTTGATAGTGTGGAGTTATGAATGTCATGGATGAACTAATTGATTTATGATCTACAACTGTTTATAATGTTTTGTTTATGAGCTGTGGTGGTCCAGAAAAAGAATTATACCAAATAGACTGAAGGAGCTGCATGCACACTAATTAAAATTAATACAAACACAAACCTGCATTTATTCGAGGCAATCTGAAAATTACCATTCGCGAAGTACGCGATTTTAAGTTATCATAAACGATTACACTTAAATGTATGGAACCTGGACATGATGAATGTTTTCTACATATTGAGTTTATGCGGCATTCGAATTAAAGTAGCTCTGGCGTCGTTACCATTTTTCGAGCAGGTCGTTTTTTCTATTGCTGTTGTTGTAGGTGTTTAAAAAGGTAATGATGAAAACTGAAATATTACCAAGTAGTTTGTTTAGCTCTTAAGTGCACGCAAATTAAATTAAATTAGAGTGGATAATGTGACTGTTTAATGAAATACTACCACATCGTTAAACAGTATTCCACCTGTGAGCATGAGCAACGATCCACCATCGGATTCCGATTCTAAATATAATACCGTTCCTCTTCTAACTGAAAAGCCCTTCTGAAACATAACCATCTCAGATGCTCAGACCATAACCTTGTTTCCATATATTTGCCGCAGTTGTAAACTTTCAGTTGGATGGAAGTGAAGCCTGTCAACGTCTTGTTCACCGTAATAATTATGTATGTACATAATAAATACGCAATTAACTTAAGGAGAATAAGCAAAATAATTTATTAAGAGAAATCCATCTCGTCGACAGTATATTGACATTCAGGGAGGCTTTCATATCTGCATGCTTGCCGCATAGCCCCTAACATTATAGACGATTGACCAACTCAAAATCTATAATATTTCCATCGCCGCTTTCCCATGAAACTGCATCTAATTTTGTTATACCGAGAGTGTGCTTTACAGCGAAGTATAGTAAGGAAATAAAACAAAGTGTTCTTGTGATATGTAACTGGGAATAACGAAACTTCGACACTATTATTTGTAGCGTTTATTATTAGTTATATTGACTTTTATCCGATTAGATAAACAAATAAATTATTTTAATATGAACATTACACGGGTCTTGGCATCTTCGTAACTTGTTTAGTTCTCAAGTTTGTTAAATCCCGAGGATTGCTAATTTGCAAACAATTAATTTTTCTGTCTTACATACACAAATGTGCAGACAATAATTTCTTGACGCGGAGTGAATTCGTACGTTCATATTGTAAATTAATCAAATGAAAAATGCGCCTGTTGGTGATACCGCATCTACAATGAATATTTACTATCAGAACCGCCAAATGTTATAAATAGGTGTCCAAATTATTCAGAAAATATCATATTGCTCCCAACTCATATAGATATAATAGTTCGTAATGAATCGATATCAATAATGGTTAGAAGTTTTAGGCTGATCGTAATATTTCCCGTTGATATCACTTCTGCTAATTATTTTGGAATATTTTTAAACAACATATTTTTAATTCTCTTCAATAACTTTGAAAGTAATCAGCATCCATATGATACGATCATATAATACAAGTGAATAGGCGCTATGAATTGAAAGACCATGTTTATAGGAGACATGGCCAATCAACATGGATATATTCCACCACATTCAGCACTCAAACGAGATTACCAGTGCTCCATGTACAGAAAAACCTTCAAAATAAAAATCATGTATCTGTTTCCTGATGACAAGCAGAAAATGACAATGTGTATGATATCTTGACAAATCAGATTGACAAATGGATAGACATTACCACTATATTCCTAATTGAATAACCGAGCAAATCCGCAAATGTCAGGTAAATTGAGATTTTTTGAATTAAGAAATGAAAGCAAATCCAGCGTTCATATCCCAAACCCGATTCCTCAAACTACTACAACAATTACAACAGAACATAACCTGCGTCATCTATCTGTTACTCGATGAAGGCATCTTAAGTACAAATGTTTAGTTGAACGGAGGTGAAGTCTACCAGCAACGTCACTAAATAATTTACTCTAGATGGATACTTTACAACTTTCCATTTTTATGGAACTTTGTCTGTCCACCATTATCTAGCCAATCAGCAGCAATAAAAGTAGAACAATTTCAAATACAATAAACTATAGACCTTCAAAGAAAGGTAAGTTTACACAATTTTTTTCAGATGTACAAAACGTTGTATTAGAAAGGATTTTGGTATAAATGTCACCGTGAACATACATGCTTCCAGTGTTCATTGTCCAGCGACCCAATTCCTGGAATTAACCACATGTTAGAAAATGTCCGTGTGTAGAGACAAAAACTTTGTAACACATTTGTAATACATTTGAATGGTGCTTTGCCATTTAATATTAATCTGACTAAACAGTCGACAACCCTATTTATTTGCCACTTTACCGTATTAACTTATGGCTCTGGTACTAACTGGATATGATTTACACATTTATCAGAAAATGCCGCCCGGAGTATTATGAATGCGGGACTGGGGAAAATATTTACCAACAAGTTTTTTGTACCATGAGACTGCAATATGGTTAGACAAAATGATGTAAATTTTGAAGAGAAAATAAAGGTAAAAATCTTCACTTATCCAGCGTGTGCGTCTTTTAATCTTGTCAATCGTGAATATGCTGTGGAGGCGAAGTGAGTCTTTGCAAATTCATTCCGCTTCTTTCCTTCAGTTAGATTGTTTTGGGTTCACTGGGTTTTGGATTTATGCAACAAAGACATATCATCATGATGTCATAAAGTTTTTGTATCCACCTTTCATTGACTCCTCCGATTCTCCATAGCAAGAAGATGCATTATCATTGACATGGTAATATCTGTGCAATTGTAAACTGCAGCTTAAAAAAGTGACTTTAAAAGACACCGAATGAATACGCATTTTCACTCCTGGGTTGAAAATGGAATTAGAAATCCAACCAGGCCAGTGACCTCAAGTAATTTAATGTAATGTGAGTAAATTGAATATTCTGCGACACTATTTTGACGATACTTTCGGCGAGCGTGTCGAAGGCATTCATAAAATAAAATGAAACAACATAGTTGAAAGACGTGTTGTTTTTAGAAAATCCTCGGGATATTATGTTATTAAAACTCCATGATTAAGATTGAAGCCTTCCTTAAAATATTGTCCAGCCCACTCATTAATAAAGTTGCAGGTGAGAGTCTTGTCTGCCCCGTACTTTACTCATTGCACAGACGGTAGTCATCGATTTCTATGTCGATATAATGTTCTTATTTCAAAAAAATAAATGTACCGAACCTTAAACATATATACAGCAAGTATTTGCCAACTCGGAAGATGATTTCCGTCATGTTTTTGTATTTAATTGGTATCATGCTCATAAGTTGTGATACAGTGATGGTAGCATAATGCAAAAGAAATTTTTCGAAAAAGTTGTAATTTAACAAAAATACGGGGCAAAACGAAACAATTTTGTTGTTGCAGTGAATCCGTGCTGTAGCAAAGATGGTTCAATGTAATTACGTGGGACCTTTTGCATTCGAAAGAGCATAAAATTGCGCAAGTAGAACATCTTTTACATTTTAAAAATATTTATTTGTTTGTTTAGAAAATCAGCATGAACTATGCACACAGGAACCACGTACTTGTACTTGTGAATGCGGTTTATAAAATCAGTTTGTAGGTCCAATAACTTATTCATGGCGTGCACCTTTGGCAGAGTTTATAGCAATTAATTAGTTAATTAGCAAATTCATTACAATACAAGTGGTTTACATAATTCATCGAAATGTGGTCACAAATTTTTTTGTTAAAAATTGTGTGAAGGTAAGACATCATGTTAACGGCAGTTGGCTTCAACGAGTATTGTACCTAATTAATTACTTTACAAATAAGTGATTTTTAATTTTAGTAAAGTGGCGCATGTTAGTAAAAATGGCGCTGTTTATAATTACATAAATAATATGCCCTCGTCATATCTGAATTTCTGTGAAAAAATGAAAATGTTCTACCAAGTACGTTTTGATAAATGCATTTTTAAATCATTAAAACTTATTAATTTACATAACTGGTAGAAGAATGCTCCGGCATTTGAATGAAATGCATGTTGCATGTTGCTGGATTCGCAGAATTATTGTTTTTCATTAATTATTCCAAATGGGCAAATTCGCGCTCTGACACCAGACTGACAGTCACCATGTTTTTAAAACAATCTACACTTCACAATATGAAATTCGTAAAAATTCAATTCACTAATATCATTTATCATTACACAACTACCAACAAAAAAGATACAAGGGCTCAAGCACAGAAATGAGATTAATGACTCACCTTATTAATGAGTATTCAATAATTAATCTTTCCATTCCATGAGCTTCAGTTAATTTATACCTGAACTGTTATCGGCAGCAGCGTATCAGCACAAAGTTATTTCGGCTAAGACCTGTTTATTATTTAACTGAAAACACTGAATACTTATCCCCAAAATTATTTGCCTCGATGCGGAGGGACGTTACATAATATAACATATGTTTTATTGATTAAGAAAATTAAATTCCCGCTCACAATGTAAGTGTTGGAACGACACTCAATGCCTCACAGAGCATACATACCATACCTACTGGCTACAACGAAAATGTACAGCAATAGCATACCTCTTCGACTGTAATCACACATTTGAGGAAGATATTGCATGATGACTGTTGAGGCTCCTTCACGAAGCTGTGGTCAACAGGTGTTGTCAACAGCAAGATTAGCACTTCCCTAGTTCTTCGAAAAAGTAATGAATTAGGTACAATACTCGTTGAAGCCAACTGCCGTTAACATGATGTCTCACCTTCACACAATTTTTAACAAAGAAATTTGTGACCACATTTCGATGAATTATGTAAACCACTTGTATTGTAATGAATTTGCTAGTTAACTAATTAATTGCTATAAACTCTGCCAAAGGTGAACGCCATGAATAAGTTATTGGACCTACAAACTGATTTTATAAACCGCATTCACAAGTACAAGTACGTGGTTCCTGTGTGCATAGTTCATGCTGATTTTCTAAACAAACAAATAAATATTTTTAAAATGTAAAAGATGTTCTACTTGCGCAATTTTATGCTCTTTCGAATGCAAAAGGTCCCACGTAATTACATTGAACCATCTTTGCTACAGCACGGATTCACTGCAACAACAAAATTGTTTCGTTTTGCCCCGTATTTTTGTTAAATTACAACTTTTTCGAAAAATTTCTTTTGCATTATGCTACCATCACTGTATCACAACTTATGAGCATGATACCAATTAAATACAAAAACATGACGGAAATCATCTTCCGAGTTGGCAAATACTTGCTGTATAATGAAATTCAGATTATGACAGCCTAAGAAGGAGAATTGATAAATTGATAAACTTTATCACTTTAGTAAATCGAAGATAAACTTTAGTAAATTAAAGACGAAAATCAAATATGAAAATTTCATGCAAATGGAGATTCATTTCATTTCGATGTACTTTCCCTTTCGCATCTGAAAATATATACATTATAATTATCAACACCAAATCACATTGTCAACTTATATCATCCATTTTTTGAAGAGCTTGTATATTCTTCTCTTTCACCACCAGTCCACATTACTTCATTTTCTATTCAAAAGCATAGAGAATACCGTGAAACGTTGCAACATTTTCCGGTATCCACAATTCGTGCATCTTTATTGTCAACGGCTAGTCATCATAGCAGTAGAAGAGATCATCAAACTTGATACTTTCGAAGGCTGGAAAAAGTTACAAGGAAAAATATATTTCGTTGAACAGCTTTTCATCCCATCAATGAATGAACTTACAATTAGTTGTAATTCTGGTACTAATTTTATTCATTAAGACTAATTTATTGCGCAAATGTCTTATTGCATTTCTGCAATCATCCAGTTCTTTGGCTTTTTGCTAGAAAGTCATTTCATTTCTCCAATTGGTAGTATGTAAAACCGAAGGCAAATTATAGGGTAACGGGAACACATATATATGCAGCTTTGTAGCTTTTCTGCAATCAGGAAAATCGGGTCTTGAAAAAACCGTTTCCATTAATATTCCACTTTTCCTGTGACGAGTCATGATGTGCAGCAAACTAAAGGGAAATTATTCCTTTTAAATGAAATCAACCTTTTATTCATTGTGTGCTTTTTGAACGGATGATCGTACTCAGAAAAAATGCCAAACTAATACAAGCTTTCTGTTTGCACCGTATAAATAGCAATATTATATAGCAAGGCATACGTCAATGTTGTTTTCTTGCCATTTTCGGGAAAATATTAGAAAATGTTTACTAATTCATTTCTAAAAATGCCAACCAAACCATTTTATTAGGTTGCCTCAATAATGCATATATCAGACGTATGCCCCATTTGAATTTCTTGGAAATTAAAACCGCAGGACTATTACCGTGGACCCGCTCTCTCAAGAACATGTAGTTTTTACAAGCCAAGTCGTAGCCGAGGGGCCGCACCGGTTATTTGTCTACATTCAGGATAGCTTCTGCTCTACTAAGAGCTGAAGGTATGCACTTTTCGGTTACGACATGGCATGCAAAATGAAAATATCTTTTAATTACATTACGAATTCTTAAAGTTTATAAACAAACAAACTTTGGAAACAGCTACTTTCTCAACGACTCTTTCTATAAATGGCTAGGGCACCAGTGGCCACAGAACGGCGTCTACCTAAGAAAGGAATGAATTATGTCAATGCATGAAAACATTCCTTCAGTTAATTAGTTATGCATCTTTCAAAAGTTTTCTCCATATTATCTGCTAGTAATTAGACAGTTAGGCATACAAGCATGAAGGAAAATGAGGAGATATGCTGTCCACGTGATGCGTCCTTTTGAGTGGGAATGCCCATGGTTTTTTCGTTTGCGTAAGTATTTTAATCAGGAATTTATGTCGAAATCACACACCACACCTCTCCAGCAAGGTTTCATATCATAATTCTATATTACTACAACGCGCAGCACAGAGGATGAATGTGAATCACTTCAACATTTTCAACAATATTTAAAAAAAATTAAGCGAGACACAACATTTTACAAACCTAGTTTGTTCGCGTTAGAAGAGTTCGAGTGATTAAGAGACTAATTTATTGAATTACATTTTAAACATCAAAATGACATGTTCATAAAGTTCATGAATGACATAAGTACTGAAAAGAGGTGTGTGAATAAAATAGGAATGTGATGACTAAAAATAACTTAGGCAATTACAGAGCAATTTGTATGACCGTATATTTTAAAATATAAACTTAAAACTGCTTCAACGCCTATATGCATTTGGGGATTAGTATTTCTTTGTTGCGGAGCGGATTACGTACTCGACAGGAAAAGCTGATAGCTCCGCTGTGAGAAGAAATTCCTGAATCGTTCGAATTATTTCATCAGCTTCCTGTTGTCATGTTGTTGTCCAAATACTTATCTTTTCATATTTGTCACGATCATTAATTGACCGTATAATTTGCTCAGCATTGAAACCATGTCAGACGTACCTATTTGTGCGTAAAAAACGCATTGAGCAAAATTTATGCGACTCGGCGTCATGCATTATAACCAAAAGAACCGTCATTGAACAAAATTTCCTTCAGAAGAAAATAAAACCAGTCGCACTTTGCAAACTGCAAGTTAAAAACAGAACGTGTCAAGTTGGAACAATTATGGAGAACTATTGGGAACGCAGGTTTTTTTGGAACGCAGTAACAAACAGTGTTAGCGTAATTTTTCCGTGTTTGGTTCTCTTCTTTTCAGCTAATTTTGTCCTCCGTTTCTAACCACCCCGGGTACGTATAATGAGGAGTTATCAAAATAAGAAAAAACATTTCTCTTCACAGCAACTTTCATCTTCAGGATCAGAATGAGAGCAAGAAGTAATTATTATTTTCTAAATTTATAATTTTATTTTTAAGGTACTGTTAAAGATTTTGAAGTTATTGAATGTATCAATCGTCCACACAACAGTTCGCATATCTAGAATGATGATGTATTAGTTTATGATTGTTGTTGAGAACGCGTGCTCTGATATTGTTTCGCAAACAATTTGTGCTAATTTGTAATTGGCTATTATTTGAAAAATAGGGCCAGCCAAAAATCCATGAATTTAGAGTGGTGTAGTTACGGTACGGTAGGAAATGGCAGAGTTACGGTATCAGCATTTTCGCACTGTTACCATAATATTACTGCCATTCTATATTGGCTTCTAATTTCGACAAAATTAATTTTTGTCAAACTTTGTGTGAGAAACGCTGCGACATCGTCTATGCTCCCTTGTATCATCTACTGAAGATAGAAACGTAATATTTCCGGCATTGGAATCAGCATTAAAAATCTGACTGACTATTTCTCACATTTTCCAATTTCGTAAAATGCATCCAAGGAATTACAACAAATGTTGTCAATATCAAATCACAAACGATATTTGGTTAATGGAAGTGCGGCAAAATATATTTTCAAGGTCCATGATTTCAATTTCGGAATTGAAATGCTCCAAAGCTATAAACTAAGTATTTTTCCAATGATTTTGCTTTCCAAAAAAGTATAAACGTATTTGAGACAACCTGTATGCCTATGTATGCTTTTCATGCTAATTTCATAATTTACCTTGGGTTCATCGTAGACCCTGGCAAATTTTGTCTCGCATTTCAATAATGTTTTTCAAATGTCAATATTCATGTATTTATTGCTTTCAATTTCTCCAAGGCGAAAAGTGAAAAACTTGCTTAGATATTTTAATGCTATTTTCAATACAGGAACATGTCCGTTCCAATCTTTAATACATTTTGATAAGGATCAAGGCCGGGAGACAGATTTTTAGGTATATTTGCCTAAAATTTGGTTATGACAAAATTTGAAGACAGGACGGGTTCCTAGTAAATTCTCAGTGAGTGTAAGAAAATAAATTTAAGGAGAATTCTAAACAATAAAACTTGCTTATATCAAGAATATTGTGACAAAACGTGTCGAGTTGCCAATATATTTCAACGGCTTAGTTAGAATTTGAGCCTTACAAGTAAGGCTTTTTCGCCAACTGTGCAATATGGCGCTGAAACTGTGGTCAGATATGGAATCACCGACGCTGAAAACGTTGGAAAACTCTGTTTTTGCTGAATCCATCGTTCTAAGTTTTTATGGGTAATTGTGTGGGAAGCAAGGCGCTCGACCTCGCTTTTCTTTTTACGGTGGAGCTTACACGGGACGTAATTTTCTACATGGCGTGCGAAGCGGATGAAAATTTTGATTTCTACAAAATCTGCGTCTCAGGAAACCATGGAAAGGTCAGATACTCTCAAATCCAAAATCTGTGCATACATCATGAAAATTCATAAACAAACAACGTGTGGGCCAAATCTTATGCGTTCCGCTATGCATGCATTTCTTGTGTGAGTCACCTCATGACGTGCACGAACCGAAACGCGTCAAATTGACTATTTTTTATCGTTTTTCATTTTAACATAACATATCCGTTATGATATGTGCCATGCGTTAAAATCTGCAACTTGTGCTGCTGTGGTGCACAGAGTCCGTCATGGTCGCAAAACAGTCAAAACATTTTGACAGGTTTAATGCATTTTGCCTATATCGTCGCTATGCTTTCCGGCTATACTACCACTGTGTATTCGGGATATATGTATCAACATAAGACTGTTGTATGGTTAAAATTAGGATTTTCGATTATCAATTCAATGAACACATTTTAACCGTGAGAACGAACGAAGAAAGATTGAAAATATCTGCCTTTAAAAACCGTTGCGAATGGTCGTCGAAAACAAAATATTAGCACGTCTGAGAGAATTTCATAGCTAAAAGTTGTGCTACCGTCGCCATACCCCATATATAATTACCGCATTTCCTCCGGAATAAGCCGGAGGCTTATCGTTCAAATTCGGTTAAGGGACCGCCAATCCTACTATGTTAAACCGGGGTATCCTGTCCATGTTAAAACCCCGGCTTATTCCGGAGGAAATTCGGTATGTTATTTTCTATTGCTCTGCCTTTTGGTAAAAACTGCAATCTATGTTATTGTTTAGTCTTGAGCAAATGGTAGAAACCTTGGAAAGTTAACGTGCAAATCTTACCCAGTTGAAGTCGGCTAGAAGATACCACTAATGGCGTTAAAGTTTCCAGCAAGTTAAAATTCAATACGGCAGCATTTACTTAATCAAAAGGCATCTTCTTATGAAGTAATCGCAACAAATATTCAAAACCTTTGAAACAAGAACAATTGAGTTCATGTTTGATACTTTTGCTGAGGCGAATTACACATACCAAGCTAGTTTCATACCTTTGCATTTCAAAAATGCTTATCCGTTTATCTGTTCAAATATATGCGCAGTCGTAAGTCTTCAACTAGGGAAATCAATTCAATGCGCGTACTCACTATTGTGTGATTTTACTGGAAAAGTATTTTATGCGGTATGCAATTTGAATACCATTCTTAAATTTATTTCATCAAAACGGAGTGTATCAACGAGCCGCAATCCAAAAAGCCACAACTCTAAAAATCAAGGAAATTATTATTAGAACGGCTTAATTTGAGTTAGGTTAGGTTGGATAAGGTTAGGTTAAAAAGTTAAAGAAAGCTGTTCGGTTATTAGTTATTTTTTATTGTGGTTTTTTGGATTGTGGCTTTTTGGACTGGTGGCTTTTTGATAGCAAACCTTCACAACAATCATTATCTACATCATGATAAGGAAGTCAATGAATCTAAGTGCTGCATTATCTCAGTTAGGGCTAGAAATTTTGTTTTGTCTGCAGGATCATACAATAACTAAAACAATGAGAACGGCTGAAAACGATGACGTTGTTTGGATTGTATTCATGTCAGATATTGACATGTTGTGAGTTATTTTTTGCAGTTTACTAAAACATCGAAACTTTTTAATATATTATGCGACAAATTGAATTTATCCGCACGTACACTGGTTAACATATACTGAAGATGCTCCGATCGACACAACGGATTAGTTGAAGAATAACGCAGAGGCACTTTGCTAAAAATGATTTCAGTTGTGGCCTGATATGTGGCGAAAATAAGTTATTTTTTATCGGTCGTGATTACGCACTATTTCACTTTTGTTGTTTTCATTGGAACATGGAATATCATTGGCATTTTAATAAATCCAGGTGTGTCATCTACCGATTGTTTCACAGGTAGTCAAGCATTTATGCTTGGCCGAATTCATGTTTTTGTCCATCGAATTATATTTCTTATTAATAAATTAGTACAATAAAGTGTTGTTTAATATTTTCAGATTATATGCAATAAAGTGGTCGATCAGCATTCATTTTTCCGCTTTTAGTTACAGGAATC
The DNA here is from genome assembly GCA_004115045.4 of Sinella curviseta. Lineage (NCBI taxonomy): Eukaryota > Metazoa > Arthropoda > Collembola > Entomobryomorpha > Entomobryidae > Sinella > Sinella curviseta. The sequence goes on along the minus strand of CM023199.3, from coordinate 160,586 downwards.
TTTTTCCTTCAAGAGCACACTCCAAACATCTTACATAATTCCACTATCTTAAACGTAAAGGTTCATGGCAAACCCTAATATCATTAACGAGCAGCCAGTGGTACTTATAGATTGGCGTCAATGTGGTGCACAAGCAGTAAATTATAAATACATTTACAAATATTTTGCCGAATGTTTGCTGGCATGTAGCTGGTATAATGTGCAGTGGAATGGAAAGAAATTACAAATAGTTAAAGAACATTGTTTCACTCTAATTTGGAGGGGCAGCTGTCCTAAAGTACATAAACTCATATATTGCACTACTCACACCAGATTTAAACCTTGTAAACGAAGTAGCGAATTTATTCAATAAATAAAACTGATGGAATTATCTTATCACAATCAAAGAAAATACCTTGCATGTAATAAACTACATTGATCAAACCAAAGAAAAATACTAATCTACAGCAGAAAATTTCAATACTGCTTTGATCAATTAGATTAGCGTCGTTGCATTAGCGTTTAGGGGTTGTGTATTAGTAGATTGTAGGTTGATGCACACTGCCTGCGTCACTTGGTTACAGAAACGAACTAGTGATCTTAAATTTGATTAAAATGCTTTTTGCTTCAAACAGATTAACAATTTTACACAATGCATGCATAGACCGAATGTATTGTGTTAAATTGTTACTGTGTTTGAATCAAAAAGCATTTAGGTTAGCGCTGGAACGTTTCGCTGGCTGCGTATTGGACAACAACTGTACTCTCGCCAGTTTGCAAAATGAAAAATTATTAAAATATTCTTAACACAAAACGACTTCGGTTTAAATGGAAAATCTTTACCGTCGCGGCGGCGCCGCCGCAAGGATTTCAAGCGGTCTGGCAGGGACATATTACACGAGAAGGGACATTTGAAAATTTTCTCTCAGCATGAAGGGAAGGGACATTTTCGGAGAGAAGAGACATTTCGGGGGAGAAGGGACATCGGCAAAAGTTGCGCCGCAGGGATATTGGTAAGAATTTCCACGTACGGGTCTAAATGGAACTTTTTTATGCAAGTTTTAAGGAAAAGGTTTTGGAACGGCATCATTTCTTAAACATGAAAATATGGACGAAGTGTGTGTCTAGTTTCATCACTGCTTCAGTAACGTACAGAAATGTGAGGAATTTTACTTACTTATGTGCTCTAAAATAAAAATGTATAAAATATGGCATTCAAGCTAGCTTCTTAACATACCGCCAAACCCAGCAATTTCAAAAATGAATTGGTTGCAACAAAAACAAAATTCTTCAATTTTTCACGCTCCTTTCTCTACAATCGTTATTATAAATTGATAACAATAAGCGATCAATTACCCACACGTCGTTTATATTAGTGACTGCTGAAGAACCAAAAGTCGATTTCTGCAACATTGCACATTTGCACATTTTGTTATCCACTCTCGGTATTACATCTACTAGCCTCCAAGTGCTGGCTTTTTGCTCCCAGGGGAAGTCCATATTGGTTTATTGAAGAATAAACCCACCATAGACCACCAAACGTCCATGAGGCACCATAGACTTCTCCTGGGAGCAAACTGCCAACTCCATCCCTGTGGAATAATACTCATGAGTATTATTATATGTATAAATTTGGTAAACGAACAAAATTGGGGACGAATGTTAAATGAATAATTGAAAACATTCATTAAAATCTTCCGCTGCGGTGTACATGAAAAGTGTCTACTAGCAGGTCTCAGGGCTCATTTGGTCAACTTAAAAATCAATAATAGAGGAAATTTGGAAATGAAAACAATTCAAGCTTAATTCGTCAATATATCATTCTGTAAATTAAGATTTGCCCACTTTGCTCCCTAGCTGATTAATTTAGCACAGATTGTAACGGAACCATGGTTTATTACTGTCCACTTTACCTTTTTGTAAAGTTATTTTACAAAATCCGTAATAACTTCAGAGGCGCTGTCAAGTTAAAACAAGAGGTGGCAATCTTATTTACCGTTTACCTTATCATACTATAGGAGGAAACGTCACATGTTACGAAAAGTGCTGGATTGCAATGTAATGTGGTGCCGTCCATCACCTCACGTATGCCTTTCCGTCACTGTGTTTATAAATACAGTGAAATGCTCAGAAATGCCAATGTTTTATTACGTAACTCATTTGAAGCATTAATTGTCAAATTTTCACCAACCGCCCCCTCCTCACACTTTATTTTAACTTGAGCAGCGAACGGCCCCATTCTACGACAGCAGGTAGCCAATGAAAACATTGGGATCAACGTTTATGTTCGTAGCTCGACTTTGGGGAGCGAGTGTAGAGGTGGGCGGAGGAGAGTCTGGCACTGATTGAAGTGAGAAGCAATTACTACAATTACCTATAGTAGAACGTTATAAATTACAGCATGCCGGTAATTTAACCCCGTGATTTCAAATATAATGTCAGTTAAAATATTCGAAGCTTATCAACGCGTGATAAGACAACATGATAAGCCCAAACGTGTTCCAATTTCCATTATCATCATGGCTATTAGGTAATCGAACCTCCTGATTTCAAATATGATGTCAGTTAAAAGATTCGAAGCTTATCAACGCGTGATAATACGACATGATAAGCCCAAACGTGTTCCAATTTCCATTATAATCATGTCTATTAGGTAATCGAACCTCCTGATTTCAAACATGATCTCAGTTAAAAGATTCAAAGCTTATCAACGCGTGATAAGACAACATGATAAGCCCAAACGTGTTCCAATTTCTATTATAATCATGGCTATTAGGTAATAGAACCCTCTGACTTCAAACATGATGTCAGTTAAAAGATTCAAAGCTTATCAACGCGTGATAAGACAACATGATAAGCCCAAACGTGTTCCAATTTCCATTATAATCATGGCTATTAGGTAATCGATCCTCCTAACTTCAAAAATGATGTCAGTTAAAAGATTCAAAGCTTATCAACGCGTGATAAGACAACATGATAAGCCCAAACGTGTTCCAATTTCCATTATAATCATGGCTATTAGGTAATAGAACCCTCTGACTTCAAAAATGATATCAGTTAAAAGATTCGAAGCTTATCAATGCGTGATAAGACAACATGATAAGCCCAAACGTGTTCCAATTTCCATTATAATCAAGGCTATTAGGTAATAGAACCCTCTGACTTCAAAAATGATGTCAGTTAAAAGATTCGAAGCTTATCAACGCGTGATAAGACGACATGATAAGCCCAAACGTGTTCCAATTTCCATTATAATCATGGCTATTAGGTAATCGAACCTCCTGATTTCAAATATGATGTCAGTTAAAAGATTCGAAGCTTATCAACGCGTGATAATACGACATGATAAGCCCAAACTTGTTCCAATTTCCATTATAATCATGTCTATTAGGTAATCAAACCTCCTGATTTCAAATATGATGTCAGTTAAGAGATTCGAGGCTTATCAACGCGTGATAAGACAACATGATAATCCCAAACGTGTTCCAATTTCCATTCACCCTGACACCCTGAAAATTCATGCCAACTTTTATATTTTGATGTCCAAAGTCGCACCAACATTCTTCTATAATGGGCTTTACATTTCCGAATTAGGAAAGTTTGTGTAAACTCAAGAGTACTCTTGTTACATTAATAATGTAAACGTTTATGGTAACGTGATCCGTTTGCTGTTCTTGCTAAGGTGAAATGAATTTTCCCTTTTGACTTTAAACAGAATGCTAAAAACATTACTAGTGACTATTTTATTTTGACCATAAAAAACGGTTTGTTAAAATTTGAGATTGAGAACAGACCCACGGCCATGATTTCCTTGTCATTTGCAACATTTTCAGGTCGATTAATATAAACGATGCCCTACAATAATTTCAAGAAAAGAGACAGGTCGCACCGTCATCTCTTCATTACGCTGTTTTAAATAATCTTATTAAAATCGAATTTGCGAATTTGTCGAAACGGGTTCGCCGTCCATTGGCTTGCTTACAAATAAGTCGTCCCTTCAGCTTAAAATTTCGTATACATTTTCATCTGACTCTTCGTCGAAACCTTGAGTATTATTCTGAACTCTCAAGGTTGTAAAGACGAAGAGTCGAAACGACCTGTCTTCTTTCACATGTAGCTTGCTCCTTTGATGAGCTTGTTATTATCACTCTTCCGTTTCAAATTGGTATTTACATTCTCCTTGCAGGTTAAATAGATAATATATGCCTGACTATATGCCTCATGAAGTCCCAAGGCAAGAAACCGTCACGAAATTAATATATTCCACATTGAATTATAAATGCATGTGACGGCACGGATTACCAGATACTTTGCTTTCATTCTTGTTATCAATACCCCATGTTCTATAACTAAACGTTGGAGATTTTTTCATTAATTAAAATATCAATACTCAAGTGTAAACGTGTATCTGAAGTCTAGAAACTCAAACGGTATATTTTAATTGGGGTGGATCAAAAAGCCGGAAACCGAAAAAGCCAGAAGTCCAAAATGCCGGAAAACCAAAAAACCGGACTTCCAAAATGGTGGAAATCCAAAAGACCGGAATCCAAAAAGCCAGAAAATGAAATAATGACGAAAATGGAGATTTTGTTATTATTTTCGTAAAAGTGTGGTTAGGTTTCGCCAGCTTAGGTTGGGTTAGGTTTGTTTAGGTTAAACTAAGGTTTAAAAGCCTCTGAAAACATTAATTCATTTTCGGTTTTTTGATTCCGGCTTTTTGGAATCCGACTTTTTGACTTTCTGCCATTTTGGAAGTCCGACTTTTTGGATTTCCGGCTTTTTGCATACGACTATTTTAATTACAGCTCTATTTAACTTCAATAGAGCACACGTCAACGTATTAGCTGCTACAATCTCCAAATCATGTTTTACCATACATGCATTCGTCAAGTTTGTTGCTAAATTAATGGTGAGTCAACACGAGCAGTTAGTTCACATTTTAATCTTAACCGCCGCATAGTAGTTCTCTTCACCTTTTTTTGTTCGCTGTAAGCCGAAGATAGTTTATCCTTATGTTGCTTGCCTGCAAACTTAACTACGCTAATGTAATTGATTTGCAAGAAAGCGGAAACTGCGGCGTAAATAATAGTTAGATGTTGTGAAGTCAGGTTGTATGACACTGGGGTAAGCTTGTATAGGAGCTCAATTTATTAGTCGAACTGAAATGTTGATAAACTATTTTAGATTGTGTCCTCGTCAGGTTGATTAGTAATATATACAAGGAGAAAGCGAATATCAATGTCAGCTATGAACAAAACATGCATCTGTAAACCTGGAGCATGATTGAATGGATCAGTGTCGTCATTTTGCATGTATATACTTTCTCTTAGAAAACATGGAGACATATGACATGTTACTATCTACATAGACAAGGGAATTACATTGCCTGACTGAAAGAAGCGAGCTAGATCTCAGCTTTAAGTTTATTGCTTACTGACGAACGCTTGGATGAACGGCGTGTAGAGGGACACGTTCCATGCAGCATGATAGTCATTGTAAAATTCTGTCCTACAATCGTCGATTCGTCACTAAAAACCAGTTTTATTCTCGGAATATAAATTTGAAGACGATATAGCGCAACATGCAATATCGATGATGAATGGTTTGAAGCGCAAGATTAGCGTAAAGCCCAAATTTTCATATCACAGACATGATCAAGTCATTCAAAAAATAAAGCTAACCCTTCCGTCATAACAGAATAAAATGTGCTGGTGATAATCTGCAGGTTATGCAACATGGCATCTACTGTCCTTAATAAACCACGCGAAATTATTCAAATTTGTCACATTATTGTACTGCCTTGGTGCAGCAATGCGACCAAAAATGTTTATTCACACTCCAAGGAGTTTAATTTGTACCAGGTATTGCCTTTCCATTTGACAGAATGTAAGTTTTTCAGGGTAGATTGGTTAGTCAGGTCAGGTGTCGAACTTTTTTTCAAGTATCACATACACTCCACCACGTTATTATTGTTAAAAGTCAGCCAGGCATTGCTTATCTATTAGAAGTTGTTTCATTGAATAGAATGCTAGTTTTTTTGGAATTATAACATATTGCATAAATAAATATATTGATTACGAATTATAAAAAAAATGCTATCGTTTTAAAATATCCTCCGAATGACTTCGATATTGATTATGAAAATACAAAATTAGTACAAAATCCAAAAGTTGCCAAGGTTATGGTCCCAATTGTCTCTTTTCCGGTCTCATCTCATGACCAAATCGATAAATTAGCCTCTCGAGACGAAACGTGAATGTGCACATGCTTTACTGATGAAAGTAACCTATCACAAATACCATGCAACAATCCTACTAAAAATAAACAAAAAATAATTTCTCGATACTTGATACACTGCTATCCACCAAATATTGTGTCCTAGAAATTGATTAGATTATAGCTTTATATCATGTATTACCAGAAATTCATTTAAATCTGTGAGGTAATCCCGCGGTTAGCATGACAGAAGACCCATTCAATATTAGTCAAAAATATATTGAGCAGTCTCTCGGTTTTGTCGCACTGCTGCCGGAGATCTCTGTTTATGTAGAAATCGCTTAAAACATCCAAAAATAAATAACGTAACATTAATGATACAATTTCTGTACCAATAAAATAAGTGAACGCATGCGATGCAAACAATTAAACATGTAATGCTATGGGCTAACGTCGCCGAAATGTAATATTGCCAACAGGGCGAGATACTCATACCCTGTAGATGATCTGGTTGATTTGTTTTGGTTTGTCTAACGTGAGCTCTCTTGACTTAAAATGGTGTTGCTTTAAAGTATATATCATTATCTTGTGTTAAGACTTACGTTACACTTAACAATAGACACTTTAGTTGATGAACAGATCTTCAGCAAATACCTGCTGAACCTTGAATATTGATAGAAGGAATTAAAGCCAAGAATCAAGTAATCGGCGTCTTCATGCATATCTATTTTTTAACGGAAAATATATTGCTATATATTTACAAAACGCGTCATATGGCTTCAGTATTACAAATCTATTGTGATCATAACGCCATCCGAATATTTCTGTCTTGTGTGCTCTGCGCAACCCATTAAATGATAAAATACTCAAATTATTCATAATATAATGATCCTCATCATTTACACTGATTTCCAGGCAACAACATTGCTCAGTTGCGAATTGAATTTTTTCCTTTGCTATTGATTTCCAGCTAGGCAGAAGATAGCAATACTTTTACCATGCCACTCGCCCCACGTATTCCATCTAGTAGACCAATATGGGTGATATTCAGGAAAAATTGTTTTGTATTCAGCTTGACTGTCGCCTGTATAAATACCATTACCGATAAAACTGGGATTTATTGGGAAAATGTGGTTTGAAACTTTCAGGACTCATTTCTTTATGCGTTTATCCCAGCTTGTTAGTAGCAACAATTCCAGCGAATATGAACGTCTATCTTTTCTAAAGTGTCATTCAGTATGTACCGTGACTTTCAGGCAAAATCAAATTTGATTTTGAGTTTTTGAAAACACAATTTTGAGTAGCAGGAGCAATAAAATGAAGTGCTTTCGACTTATACTTTTTCGTGACTCCGTACCGACAATAAAAATCATATTGGCAAGTTGCCAACGAACGAAAGTGACAATGTTTTTTTCACTTGGACATTGTGTATAGGTATTACTTACGCATTGTTTTAAGTATGAATAAAGTTATTTCAAGCACGTACTTGGCGGCTCCATCACACTCCAGCTCCTATATGTGAAGAACTTACAACAACCCGACATTTAAAATATGTAGGGCAAACAAAAGGATTTTGTACCTTCTAACAACAACAACAGAGGCTAAGCGTGGTAGGGCCCGGCCCGGAGGGAGATATATTTATTGTAAATATACACCGGTGGCAACATGCTTTCAGGAAACCATCAGAGCAGACGAAAAAAAACTATATTCCTATCAAAAACTTTTTGGTTAGGTTACACTAACAGACTATTTTTTAAACTGTATCACGAAAATGTTACTGCGTCCGAATAAGGTTATGTCATGATTTTGATAAGTTAGAACTTCGCTCTGTGAGCAAGAACATTTTAAGAGAAAGAAAGCTATGGATTCTTTAATTTTTCCACTTTAAAGTTGAGAATTTCGACTGGCTATAGAAAAGGAAAATGGGAACAATGCATGTACCTTTAGAGGAAGCGTTTCGCTACGTGCATGAGAGCACCTGTTTATAGCAATGGATACTTTCATTTGTTCACTTCAATGCGAACAGAGAATCTCTACTCCAGAATCAAATCGCACATGGAAACCATTTATCTGTCGTCAATAATGATGGAGAAACTCAGCAACAATTTTGTGATGGCGTTAAAGTTTACGCCTATAATACGAACTTAGACTTTTCATCTATAGCAATAGCGGCGGATATCTTTTAAGGATTTCATTTAACAGTATTCATGTGATTTGAAATGCATCTACTAAAAGCATATTTCATGTAGAAGCACCAATTTTTTACAGAAGCATTTTTATTGATTTAACATTTCCATTAGATAGCATTATTAATGTGACCCTGTTAATAGATAATTCAATGGTCGAAAATTTGTTTTATTTTCTTAATTTTGAATTACCGTGATTTTATCGCATAAAGTAATAATGATTATCACATCATTAGCGGAGGCATCCTACAACCAAGAGCAAACATCAAACCTATGTGGTTAAAGCGAACGTTTTCATCCAAAGCTATAATAATCCGCGTCAAGCCAAAATATGTAAAAGAAATATGATAAAGCAATTTGCTCGGAAGGAAATCCAGCCATGTAAAGCGATCTCCAGGCAAAGATAACGAAAATATCAATCTGCAACGATTATAATAGGTGTAGTTTTAGTCGGGTGCGCAGAAAGAAAACGCTTAGTAGAAAGGAAAACTGGTTTGGAGCAACCCGGAGAGAACTTTTATATGTGTTATCCCAATTTGTCCCCATCAAGTTTACTTGTTCCTACGAAGCTTTTTTTAAACATTTCAGCATTTCTAGAGTGATGAACAGGGACTTTTAATCTTTTATATTGACCTTGCTTGCCACGATGCAGTGCGCATTTTCAGAAATGAGACGCATTAATCGGTGATTGCATAAAATTTATTCTAACCTACAATTGCTAAGTGTTTAAAAAATTTAGGAGGTCGATAACCCATGAATTAGGATCTCTCCGTTCACAATCGACCCCGTTATTTTTGTGAGACTTCGCGAGGGGAAAGAAACCTGGATACTTCTGCTGACCGCAGGTCAGCAGTTACACAGGAAAGTTGTCTTTGACAACGACGACAGAGTAGCAACAGTCAGATCCTCTGACGCTACCAAAAGGCTCTATATGCGATTACACTAACTCGAGAATCCTTTGATTCCAGTTCATTCTTTCATTTTTGCAAATTTCAACTCGGTTCCAAAACAAGATCGTGGATTTACATTATGCTTCATGCCGCGTTGTCATTTTGGGTGTAATAAACATGCTCCATCTGGCATATAATGGCATAAGTACACAAAAATAAGCTACCTACGCCGAAAATAGCGACGAATCTGAATTCCGGATGCTCGAAAACGCATTTTGGTGTACTGTATATTTGATTAACGCCAAATTTGTGACCTTAAGGCCATTTTTAAGTTCCTTCCCAATTAAGGGTGCACACATTACTATGTTACAGTTACACAGGGAACAATGACAAAGTAGTAGCGACGAATTTGAACTTTTTACGAATTTACGAAACGCAACTTTTATGCATTTAAATTTATTCCAATGACGTATATTATGCTACACGTACTGATTTGTTCAGTGATTATTCAAATCACCAATGCTGTGGAGAATTCAATGGACATTCGTGCGTAGAATAGCATTACTTTTACCCCTAAGCTGTACATCTGTGAGTTCTGACTTGATAAGGCAAAATAATGTCATTCTTGGGTTGAACGCCTGCGGGGAAAAGTGGTGAACATCTACACAAACTTGGTGATTTGGATCATTAATTGTACATTCATTGTCTACATACACTCAATTTGACCTGTGTAGTTTTGTTTTTAAAAATTAAAAATAAAACAGGGCAAAAAAAGCAAAGTGAGCCTTCTAAGCGCATGTAAAAGTAAAAAATAAATTCTATTTCGGAAGCACAGCTGAGGGATCTGACACAATCAATGCCAAGGGATGCGTGTTCCATCGCCTTCAGCAAAAAGTCAGGCAGTCAGAATTCCTCCTCTAGTCATTCGTCCCAAACCTTTAGGAAGGTCGAATAACAAGCAAACGAGGAAATGTTCAAGCTGCAGCGGGAACATAAGAGGAGTTGCAAAGAGCTGACAGACAAGATAGAAGATCTGTGGAAACATGATGCAAGAGCTGTCGACCCTGTCGCGAAATCGCGACTTGGCCCAGAGATTGAAGACGTGGAAACAAAACTGTCAAGACTTGTTCGTGAACCAATGTAATATCCGTAGATATAAACTTCATCCAATACGTACAGCTCACCTCTTTACAGCTTACTCTCCCCTTGCTTCAAAATGTATTTCTGTCCTCGTTCTTCCCTGTAACAATTCAGGATGAATTGGCGTGAATTTCACACCGTAACAATATCAAAAACGGAATAAAGCTTTGCCGCGGCGCAGAAATGAAGTGTATATTGTGTACTATGGCCAGGAGAAATCGTTCGTTTCTTCTTCGTGATACTCTACCCGGCAGCAATCCATATTTCCTTTGCACCAAACAGGTAAATTACTGTTGAAACAGTTGGACTCCATTGCAAGTTTTCTGGAGGCAAACTTTATAACATTTGTCTGCAGGTCAAAAATAAATCTCTTAGTTTTATGCAAAAGTAAGTTAATTTCATCGTTGCCTCAATTTGGGCAGAGCTCCTACATTGATAATTTTGCATCTTGGCGCACCTTATCTAAAGTGCAAAATATAAATCCGAAGGGATCACGTGTGGATATGGCATGAAACAATTTTTTTATCAGCTGCTGGAAAAAATATAGTGAAGGCAGAGAAGAGAAGGCGAGAAATGGGGCGGCAGCAAAATTGTAAACAATATTCGCTTTCAAAAATCGGCTGAACTTGATCTTGTATGGTTTGAGAGGTCTGTATGATACGCTTCAACCTGGTATGGTTACCACACATGCACGACATATTTAAAATTAATGACATGAGCAGAAATTACACATTAGGTTTGTTAAATCATGAGAGTCTGATGATGACAGACAATCCATAATGAGATGGAGAATACTGAAATGCTGTTGACGGATTGCTGTAATTAACTGGTATTGAGAAAATATCCAACAATAATTCATTATTCCGTTTCAGCACATTGTTTGTGGTATTTGTACTTAAATCTAAAATTAGCATTAGTCCAAATAGTTAGTTTATATGCTCACGTGACCGCCGTATAGATATTAATTTGACTTCTGGAATTTTATGATAGCTAAAGATCATGATTTTTAAATGCAGTGAGTGACATGTGGTTTAGCAAAATTGGTAAGGATTATAGATTGGATATGTGGATACATATCTTTATATGATGAACCTCCAACAGTCTCGGACATCGAAAATTGTTAACCCAATCGAATCATGTGCATGCATGTGTACCACAGCACGATCTTCATAAGTACACTCAACTTGGTGCAGTAGTCCAGTTACAATCACTTTCACTAGTCACGCTAATAAAAGCTACACTTTATTTGAATTATTTGTATTAGAAAAAATATATATCTGTACATAATACGCCGGCTGGGTGGATAATATGAGCATTGGCTAGAAAGGTAATTTTTGTTGGATTCCTACAAAATATGCTGTGAATTGTCATCACAAATTGTCCAGAAGATGTCATGCAATGGATTATCGTTATAAGCGGTTAACTTATTGAACATTGTAGGTGAAATATTTTTAATACTGACATATTTATTTTTTTCGACTCAAAACATTTTTATGGTAATATTATGAACTTCCTTACATTATTACATTGAACCATAATGTGAAATACTGCCCATCCGTAAACCGAGAATTAGGCCACCATATGATCCATCCCACTTGTACTTGCATACTATCAACGATCAACCACAAGCTCACTTCAATACGGAAGCCCAGTTTGAATTGAACGGCACATAACGACGGTCAAAATATTTAATTAACCTGCGCGAATGTTTTTGTCCATGTCGGCTGCGGTTGTACAAAGCGTCGTCATAATACCATTTGTAGCTGTAACTCTAATTTCCAAGGCATTCAAATATTTGTCATGTGAGCACATTGTTTTGGATATGTAATTTGATTGTATTTGATTAAAGCTTGAAGGTAGCATTTATAAATAAACAGGAAACTTGTAATTCTGTTTACTTTGTGAGCAACTCTAACGAAGTTTACTCGACCTTTCTAAATCTCGTCTCTGGGTATATTTACGAGTAGTGCATCTCAAATATAGTATAAATCCAAAGTTCGATCAGCGATGAAAGAGAGCGGTGGGTGAATCTATAGTTCCCGCTATCACGAAAATAAGGACGTTTGTAAAGATATCTTGGAAACGGTTTATCCGAGAGAGCTGAAATTTTGCGCGCATATTGGTATGAATAACCTATTTCAGAAACTCAGCTTATACGTTTCTAGCCAAACGTGCGCGTGAATTAAAAAATAATATCACCACTTTTTTGATCCCTCAAATTTTTAATGGTCACGTTTGCGTAACTACACGTGATATTTTATCCATTTCTGTCCTGTTCCAAGTACAGCTTTTCTTCCTCTATCCACCACAAAAGACCGTCTGTTAATCGGGCAATGTATTATGGAGATATCCATTCATGAACATTACAAGTTTTGGATTTCTTACAAGTATTTCTAGAGAATTCTAAATAAAAATGCACTTATCACATACACATGGTTCCCGGAAAACAGTTATGCGGCATTAAGCCTAGGATATGGGGACACTGTTGACAAAAGCTGGACTAAAGACAAATAAGTGTGCAAATCTAGTGGCGGCTTCTATCAAGTACCTCAGCATGGCCGAAAATCGCCCCCAAAAATACAAACGCACAGAACTTTTGATGACAACAAAAACACATATGTCTGAGAAACCCCATTTTAGAGCTTCTCATCGGCTTCAATACAAGCGCTCAACGGTCAAATTTGGTTGACAATAGTTAAGTAGATAAAGGAACATCATGTTTTCGATTTACATGTAGGGTACTGTGTAAATAGTCTTAGCATCATTACATCATAAGTCGGTCAAAGTCCAACAGCCGATGAAAATATAATCATAACAGCACAATAAAAAAGACATGAAACGATGCAAAGCAATTTGATCGATAGTTAGATTTTCTGACATAGGAGATATTTTAATATTTGTAAATACATAGTCTGAAACAATGTGTTTAGTTATTCAATCTTCTGTATAACAGTTCCGAACGAATGGGCCATTGATATTGAATGAATTGAATTATAGTACATCTACATCGTGCATCGATTAGTTTCTTCTTCCTATAAGTGGTATTCCAAAAATGTTACTATCCACGCAGAGCCGTGCGAAGATTCTTGAAAGAACGCGCCGAGTGGTCAAATGTCCCCTTAATTACATCACAAACACGGAGTCCAGTTGTGCCGGATATCCTGAGGTCAAAATAGATGCTGTCTTGTAAGCTGTCAAGGGCGCTGGTTATATCAAACTCATGTCGCCTGGCGGTGGGAACGTCCAAGTCTTGATTGCTAATAGACATAATAAGACTCTCAATTGTATTGTTTATGCTACGCGTGGCAGTACTTGCAGGCTCCATCAAAGCTTCGCCCAGGGATTCCCAGTCTAGACTAGTGCGGCCGACTATTCGCAGAAAATTCATGTTAAATGCGACTGTATTATATAGATCTCTGACAATGTCATCAGCCAACTCCCAGTCGATTGCCCGTGGACTGCTTCCTAGAATGATACGAAGTGCTTTTAGTTCGACACTGTTTCATGTAATTTTGGTAAAACAAAAGTCGTTAATTAGGATCAATTTACCTGAGCTGCTGCTTACTGATGTGCATACGGCACAAATAAACAAAGTCGCCAATAGTTTGTTCATACTTAACACCTTAAAGATAATTATGTTGCCGGGCTGTATTCTAGACTGGATTTCTTCTGCACGCAAAGGCTGATTGTGAGTGTTATGCAGACGTCATTTTCTGTCTCCTTTTATACTGGCATATAAACTCATGATTAGCATCCTTCAGATTTGTCACAATTTCAGTATTCGGGTTGACAGTTAATGTGTTCATCGGATCGGCCCAAAGATAATCCTCAGGGCGCCTATGTTTGCGAAATGTGGTGCGAGATTTCATTTACAGCAGCGACGTAAACAAATTTAAGTGGACACTTACACTCTAATCTCCATAACATGTCCGTCAATACTTTAACTTGGACATCTGTTCATTGCGCAATTGTGACCCAAGTAACTACAAGATGTATTTCACCAATATGCGAAATATTTCATCTATGGAAATTACATGAATTGATCGACAGAATTTAATCAATCAAACTGTGTGATAAGAAGAACAGCAATGTATGGTAGCGTACATAATTGTCTACACTATTTCGTCACATTATGCGATTAACTTGAAAAACATTTGCAAATCGCTTAAAGTAAATTGGGCTGTCATAACTTGAGAAGGAGATTGGTATTATCACTGAAATGACAGTGATATTGCATATAAAATCTAACTACGATGAATAATATGACATACATATATCATGGATGTTATGTAATGTATTTACACAATTTCCTACGCTATGGGACCTTCTCTAATCGGTGATTATATCCGGACTTTGGTCCACATGTGACATTTCATTCGCATTACCTATCTATATCATTGTATGATGACAAACAGGTATTTCGACTCTGAGGCATTGCAATATTGGCATTCTCTTCGTGAAATGAAATAATATTCAACTTATCAAGACGTTCGTCATATTTATCACTTCTCTCATGACAATTTGGAAAACACACTCTAATTGATTGTTTACGTTAATATGCGTCCATGGCATGATTGCTGTGCAGATAAGGCTGATGTGATTTGAAGGCGAATCACGCGATCAATATTGTTTTTCAACCTGCCCGCTCTCTTGTATGTACAGATACCTAACTTGACATTGATTAGGCAAAACTTACATGTATCGGCACATATGTAATGTGTAACCAGCGGCGGACATTTCATCTATTAATTAAAAATGTGTTTAAACAAATTGGCGTATACCAGATAACAAACTTTAAAAGGAGCTGAAGAACACATTGAAAAACAAACGCTGCACCAATACACAGAAACTAGATATTCATTACGTCAGTCGCTATTTCAATGAAAACGGAAATGGGGCTGCAGAAAGTCACCAAGCAATTGTTGTTTGTAAGTCGTTGAATGTTACTCATCATCATTGAATTTGCAATGCATACTACACGAGGAACTTCATAAACTGTCTGTAAATAAAGGATCCAACTTTTCACGAATGAAAAACTGATTCTACATTTGGATTCTCCGTGAAAAACTAGGTAGGGTAGATGTAGACACCCTTTTAAAAATGTATGGAACGGGGTAATATGAGATAACATGACCTTCCAGTGGAAACCACTTTATTTCAACATAGTTCGTCCGACTCGGCTAAAATTGTGCATCAACATTTCTTGAATGTCCCTTCCCGGAGTTCCGGTGAGACATCGTTGAATTGTCCAATCAGATCACCTAATACGTTATCATAATATATACGTAGAGATTCTTGAATATCTTAAGATACCGAGATTGTATCAGTTCTCCCTTTCCAGAGATTTGGTCCAAACATTTCAAGATATCTCACCGGAACTCCGAGAAGGAACATTCAAGGAATGTTCATGCCAAATGTTAGCGGAATCGGACCAACTATCTATGTCGAAATAAAGTGGTATCCAGTGGAAGGTCATGTTTTCTCATGTTACCTCTTTGTATGAATTTTTAAAAAGGTGTCCCATGTCTACCGTACCTAGTTCTTCAAGGATAATCCAAATATAGAATCAGTTTCTCCTTTATAAAAACTTGGATCCTTAATCTGCAGACAGTTCAAGTAGTTCCAGACTTACAGGAAAAAGGACAATGGACATAACCTGGACAAGTATCACATTTTTCTGTTAAGTTAGAATAACTTGGTAATACATTTGTTATCTATGTTATGTATGGTCTTGGAATTTCATAACGCAGCCGAACACATACAAACAGCCAATCTACACAATAAATTAAAATTAACTGCTCAAGCCAGAAAGGCAGAATGTAAGGGGATTTTGACATCATACAATACATCCTGAAGGAGATCGTTGAGGAACTTGCTTATTTCCGCACGACATGAAAACAGCAAATGGTCCACGTTGAAGTACTGTGTGTTGGAAAATGTGTTTCGGTATCCATGAAGTAATTATGGAGGGCAACCAATAACTCATATGTTGACTGTGGTCCTTAAATATTTGGCGCATAAAATTTGCTATTTGTTCCAATATATATCGTGGTTTGATTTTTGTAAACTTTATCATTAGCGTGCATAATAACAGGGCCGTTCCTACAATGAGGAGATATGTGGAGCTCTCATCAGGCCGTCCCATTTGAGACGCCGATCAGGCCGACGGTAAATATTGATCTAAATACCACGAAAATGGTCAGGCCTAACGTTTCGAAACTATTGGCAGGTCTGTCCAATCTGAAGGCCTTAAAAGTTTTATCAATTCTTTCAGATCAGATCAATTTATCAATTCTTCTTCTTAGGCTGTCATAATCTGAATTTCATTATATGTGTTTAAGGTTCCGTACATTTATTTTTTTGAAATAAGAACATTATATCGACATAGAAATCGATGACTACGGTGGGTGCAATGAGTAAAGTACGGGGCAGACCAGATTCTCACCTGCAACTTTATTAATGAGTGGGCTGGACAATATTTTAAGGAAGTCTTCAATCTTAATCATGGAGTTTTAATAACATAATATCCCGAGGATTTTCTAAAAACAACACGTCGTGACGTTTAGTGACGTGACGTGACTTATTTAGTGACGTTGCTGGTAGACTTCACCTCCGTTCAACTAAACATTTGCACTTACGATGCCTTCAATGAGTTACAGATAGATGGCGCAGGTTATGTTCTGTCGTAATTTCAGTTGTGTCAGGAATATGGTTTGGGATATGAACGCTGCAGTTGCTTTCATGTCTTATTCAAAACAATCTCAATTTACCTGACATTTGCGGATTTGATCATTTATTCAATTAGGAATATAGATAGATGATTTTTCTTTTGAAGTTTTTTCTGTACATGGAGCACTAATCTCTTGGTAGTGACGAATGTGGTGGAATATATCCATGTTGATTAGCCATGTCGCCTATAAACATGTTCTTTCAATTCATAGCGCCTATACACTTTTATTGTATGATCGTATCATATGGCATTCAAAAGCCAGATGCTGATTACTTTGAAAAACATTGATGTGAATTAAAAATATGTTGTTTATAAATATTCCAAAATAATTAGCAGAAGTGACATCAACGGGAAATATTACGATCAGCCGAAAACTTTTAACCATTATTGATATCGATTCATTACAAACTATTATATCTATATGAGTTGGGAGCAATATGATATTTTTTGAATAATGTGGACACCTTTTTATAACATTTGGCGGTCCTGACAGTAAATATGCATCGTAGCTATGGTATGACCAATAGGCGCACGTTTCATGTGATTAATTTACAATAAGACCGTATGTTTTGACTCAGCGTCAACAAAATATTGTTTGCACATTTGTGTATGTAAGACAGAGCAATTAATTGTTTGCAAATTAGCAATCCTCGAGATTTAACAAACTTGCGAACTAAAACAAGTTACAAAGCTGCCAAGACCCGTGTAATGTTCATATTAAAATAATTTATTTGTTTATCTAATCGGATAAAAGTCAATATAACTAATGGTAAACGCTACAAATAATAGTGTGGAAGTTTCGTTATTCCCAGTTACATATCACAAGAACACTTTGTTTTATTTCCTTACTATACTTCGCTGTAAAGCACACTCTCGGTATAACAAAATTAGATGCAATTTCATGGGAAAGCGGCGATGGAAATATTAAAGATTTTGAGTTGGTCAATCGTGTATAATGTTAGGGGCTATGCGGCAAGCATGCAGATATGAAAGCCTCCCTGAATGTCAATATACTGTCGACGAGATAGATTTCTCTTAATAAATTATTTTGCTTATTCTCCTTAAGTTAATTGCGTATTTATTATGTACATATATAATTATTACGGTGAACAAGACGTTGGCAGGCTTCACTTCCATCCAACTGAAAGTTTACAACTGCGGCAAATATATGGAAACAAGGTTATGGTCTGAGCATCTGAGATGGTTATGTTTCGGAAGGGCTTTTCAGTTAGAAGAGGAACGCGAACGGTATTATATTTAGAATCGGAATCCGATGGTGGATCGTTGCTCATGCTCACAGGTGGAATACTGTTTAACGTTGTGGTAGTATTTCATTAAGCAGTCACATTATCCACTCTAATTTAATTTAATTTGCGTGCACTTAAGAGCTAAACACACTACTTGGTAATATTTCAGTTTTCATCATTACCTTTTTAGACACCTACAACAACAGCAATAGAAAAAACGACCTGCTTTGGAAAATGGTAACGACGCCAGAGCTACTTTAATTCGAATGCCGCATAAACTCAATATGTAGAAAACATTCATCATGTCCAGGTTCCATACCTTTAAGTGTAATCGTTTATGATAACTTAAAATCGGGTACTTCGCGAATGGTAATTTTCAGATTGTCTCGAATAAATGCAGGTTTGTGTTTGTATTAATTTTAATTAGTGTGCATGCAGCTCCTTCAGTCTATTTGGTATAATTCTTTTTCTGGACCACCACAGCTCATAAACAAAACATTATAAACAGTTGTAGATCATAAATCAATTAGTTCATCCATGACATTCATAACTCCACACTATCAACAGAAATAACTAGGAATAAATTGGAAATGTTTAACCTAATGTGTGAGACGTTTGTTGATTCAATGCTAATACGCACGGACAAAGTAACTTCATTTGCAAGAATTCAGATGCTTGTAGATATCAGCATACTTACCAGCTTAATTGAAAACACAAAATCTAAATAATGCAGTTATGCCATAATATTGTCTTAAATCCTTGGTGTAATATTAACGGATCACAGTAAACCGTTTTTACTTTTATAAATTAAAATTAAGGAAGTTTAATTTCAGATAGATAAAGATTATTTGTTATGTTATTCAGTAAATCCATCGATAATTGTTTCATTATGTAGTAATTGTTGTTTTAAGTAAGGCAAGGTTTGTGAACTTGTAAACAAGTTCACAAAACTTGCCCACATACAGGTTACCTACATGTGTGCAACTTTACTGTCCCAAATTATAAACATGCCACCACAAAACGAATTATATATGACTCAGATCATAATGTGGAGGTACAAAGTGTCAACTCTGTAATATTTTCAGACAAGTTAAACTTGAGGATGTTCATATTATGTCGGAAAGACAAAATAGTAAGTGTACCAAATTTATGTCATCTTTACGTCACGATCAATGCGTAATGATTTCTATTGATGTCGCAGAGAGAAAATTTGTAATGAGGTAGTGATCTTGATCTCTGCCAGGAGCATGTTGAACAATTCGACTATTTGCGCATGAAAAGACAGCAGGAAATGGTCGACGTTGAAACACGGTGGGTGGGAAAGTATATTTGGGAATAGTGAAGTGATTATGTAAGGTAAGTAAGCCAATGATTCATATTTTGACAGAGCTTCCTTGGCATTTCCCTCATAGAGTTTGTTATTGTTTCAATATGTATTCAATCTACGTTTTACAAAAACCAAGTACACTGCATATTTGGCAACACAAATTACCTAGCCGCTGACGTCAAACTTTTTCTTTAGCTCAAGACAACCAACTTTAAGAATTGCAAAGGCCTGCGTCCATAATGCGCATAAATTTTCGAATTGAAGAACATTTTGCAATTAATATAATGACTAATTGTTTAGTTTAAGCCGTGGTACTGTGTCTGTCAAAAACTGTCATCAAACTGGCCTCTGAATAATGCAAATTGTCAGATGACATAAAGGACTAACATACAAAAATTAATTCAATTCCAGCTCCTGAAAGGAAGGGCGATTTAGGAATTCAAACAACGGAATCTAAGGATATCGTTGACTCTGAAGATGCCAAACCTGTGTATCTATCTTAATGCCAGTGTTCAAGTGTTTACTTCAGCGCCTTAGCGCAGTCTTCCGTCTCTTTGGACTTAAGTCGAAACGAAGGTTAAGTGAGCGTTTGTGTGTTTGACGAATTTTAAAATTTGATAAATGTTGCACGTGATTATTGAAATAGCAGAAAAATCATATTTCAATTTTGTCATAATTTTAAAATCCGGTCATAGTTTGAATAGGTTACATTGAAAATACTGACGACAATGGTAATTGGATGCAAGCCTGATCTTTGATGTAGCAGCCGAAGGGAGATGCAGTCAAGTAAACTAAGCTAATACACGGGTTCCTGATATGCCGCATCACACTCAATTTCACACGGATTGACTACTGACCACAGCTAGCTACATTCATATTCACGTAAACCGAGACGAAGAATTTATTTTCCAAAGATTCAAAAGTATTAAAATGCACTTCCCTGAATGATTACGCACACAATAAGTAACCTGAAAATATAATATTTAATACTAGATCGCTCAGAACAAATATGGCAACGTAAAACGTATATTATACTAGAATATTAATTTCAACCGTTGAGAACGAAATAATAAAATTTTGTCTTAACTTAAGCTAATGATATTAGCCATAAACTAGTAACTCTCACATGCCGACTATGTCAGCAGAAGCAACCTTTTAACTACATAAACTTCCGCGGCGTCTGATTCTGCACGGGCGGCTTCTAAAGTAAGCAGGCTGTATTTTATGACTACTACAAGACTTGTCGTACAAGTAAAGTTCCGGATCCAGCAACTCCATTGGCTAGCAAACATTCTAGCGACTGTTCGGAAATCTAAATCTGATGTCATAGTAGTGTTCCCTGGAAAATAAAGTAGAGGGGTTCATCAGATGATTTTTGGCGAAAAGTTGCTTGAATTTTGAGAAAAACAAGTTTCCTTAGTGGGCAGTTTTGGTGTTTCTTTCACAGTATTCAACGGAATGAAGTAAAGCTTGGCACGGACATTCCTCTCATTGTTCTTCATGAGTTTGTGTAAAAAGAGTAGTTGCTTTAAAGGGATTGGCAATGTATTGAGAGTAAGTATAAGGAGCCGTACTACAGGAAAATCCGACTTGCTTCAATTTGGCCTGTCTTTATATTTATATATATATGTGATTTTATTGCAGACACCGTAAAACAATTAACAATTACAATCAATAGTTGGGTATCCATATTATGTTAGGTTAAATTTACAATGGTCATTAGTGAATTATGCCTGCTTCAGGCAGGCTTAATCAGGCAATGTACATTGAATAAGGTACAAAGTTTGCAAAGAGAATAAATAAAAATTGCTTCAGACCAGGAAAAATAGGTATTGTTAGAAGCACGAGATTCGGGCATCCCCTTCACCGTACTCTAGATAGGTATGAAATAGAAATCAGACACGAGATTAGGGCATCCCCGTCACCGCATCTGACCTGAGGAGTGGGAGAGGAAAGTCTTTGGCAATTACAATAGTAGCTCTAGCAAAAAGTATTGTATAAATTCATGTTTTCATTGTCATCATTAGAATGCATAAGTAGATCTCGCCAAGAAAAATACAATGAGGAATCAAGAAACATTCTTGAATTGAAAATCGTGTATAGATATACGTTGTTTGATTGTGAAAGTCCGTTTATCAAGGAGAAAGCAGCCTTTCTCCGAACTGCGATAAAGTCATCCACTCCACATTCTGCAAACATTTTCTTGGCACTGTATCTTCTGCTGTAGCCTAGGATGATACGAAAAGCATCATTGTAGGCCACTCGTACTGCGTTCAAGAGCTTTTCTTGAACTGGTGTCCACAAACTCATGCAGTAGATGTTATTGAAGAAAGTTCGGAAAAGGTAGTATTTTACTTTTCTGCTGCACATTCTGAATCTGCACGAAAGTAGATTCGCCTGACCATATAGTTCTCTCTTCCTTCTGACTAATTCAGACGCGTCCCGATCCCAGCAACTAATTTCGTAACCAAGATATTTAACTGAATCCACCCATTGAATCGGCGAGCCATTTAGGTATATTTTCGGTCCTTCGTAGTTCATATTCCGGGGAATGAAAGCCATGCAGAAAGTTTTTGAAGGGTTGAAGGTGATGTTATGTGTAGCTGCATAATTTTCACAAATTTTTAATAGTGCCTTCAATCCTTTGATCGTGCTGGCCATTAGACATACATCATCAGCATATGTGATGACATTACAAGTCAATGACCCCACCTTGCAGCCAATCCCACTTTTTATCAATTCGTTGCATAACTGGTCCATATAAACTGAGAAATAGCTACTACTAGCAAGTCCACCCTGTCTTACTCCCTTCAAAACGTTAAAAGGGGATGAAAATATTCCGTTCCATCGGCACATGAATGTCTGATGATTGAACCAAAATTGTAGTAGTCTTATAGTCTCATAGTCGAAACCTCTGTCACATAACTTACGAAGAAGCAAATCATGATCGACGTTGTCGAAAGCTTTAGTAGCATCAAGAAAGCATATGTACGCTGGGGAGCCTTTTCTTAAGTAGTGATGAGCGATTTGACGAACAGTGAAAACAGCAGTTTCCGTACCTACTCCCTTTTTATAGCCAAATTGTGCATGACTGGTTTCCAGCTGCTTCTCATATGCCATCATGATAAGTTGTTCAAAGATTTTTGAAATCATTGTGGCGAGGGCGATGGGCCTATAGTTATTGGCGTTAGTAGGATCAACCCCTTTCTTCTTTAGAATTGGCACTAAGGTCACTTTCATAATAACGTCAGGAATGAAACCATGCACTTGACAGGCATTAAAGATTTTTGCTATAATTTTATGGGCGTGCACGCCAGCAACTTTTAGAGATTCTGCAGTCAGACCATCAGGACCCGCAGCTTTCCCCGATTTCAGTTTTTTAATACACTCTTCAATGTCTAGCGGATGTGCAAAAAACTTTTTGTGGAATTTGTCCTTCCATTAATATAGTCATTCACAAAATTATCAATAGGTCTTTCAATGCGTGTAAATTGTCTGGCATAGAATTCTCTCCACATATCACAGATTGACTCTACACCGTCAGCACCGTTCACAATATTCACGTAATTGTTCGTAGACTTATCATTGTCACAAGCTTTAACTTTTTGCCAAAATTTCTTGAAATCTCGTTCCTCATAGGAATGCACTAGATGATCATCAATATGCTTATTATTTAGTCGGCGCACTTTTTTCAACTCCTTCTTAAAGGATCTTTGGAGATTTTTCATTTTGTCAAATAACAACTGACTAGAACGATTTGAGGCAAGCCACAGTTTATAGCTGTTTTTATAATCATTGTAGATATCACTTAAATGTGTATTCCATCCATGCACAAATTTGTCTTTGTACATAGTGACACGTTTGGTTAAGTTGGATTTGATGTTGTCTTCGCATATTTTTATTGTTGATATGAACAGATCACACAATGACGTAATATCGCCATGGTGTATATGATTTTCACAGCAGTCATGAGACACAATTCATATTTGTCCAATCCAGACATCATTGCAGCAACATCATTTTTAAATTGATTAACTAGTTCTACTGGTATTTTTCTAAAGTCTAGTCTGCACTGTTTTGTTGTGTTTTTGTTTGAGTTACACTGAACGAGTGTGATAAGTCAATGTTAAATTGTAAAGGTACATGGTCACTTGGTGAGACTGGAAAAGGCAGCTTCATTTCACGTATATATGACTGAAAATCGTTAGACACGATTACATGGTCAAGCCAGCTTGTATGGCCAAGGCCCTTGGCGCAGAACGTAACTGTGTTATTTGGAAGATTGTTAATGTCATAAATCACACTATCATTGTCACAAGCTAACTGTACAAGTTCCCCAAACTTGTAGTGTTGGGGGGATATGTTGAAGTCGCCCATCACAAGTGATGGGCCATCGTGATTGATGAGCAAGCCATTTAGTTTTCCAAATAGTTCTGAAATCATTTGATCATTTGTTTTACTACATACAGGGAAGTACACATTTACCACTTGTAGCACAACATGATTAAAATTTATTAATATTGCTTGAATCCTGCTCTCATTCATATCAATATTTTTTACATAGGATTGTAGTGTCTTTTTGATGAGAAGGGCAAGACCACCATATGGGCGGCCTTGTAAAACGGTTCTAGTCTTAGGCATAGCACTTTTTGCTACACAGAAATAGTCATTATAAAGAATCAAGTCATTATTTTCAAAGTCATGGAGCCATGTTTCTTGTAATGCTATGATATCAATGTTTTTAAAATGGTGAAGCCAAGGGCCACTTGTTTTGAAACCCTGGCAGTTCCAAGAAAGAAATGAAATCATTGTGATTTAGCACCTCTTCCACTAACAGAACCAGTTAATGGTCCCAACTTTGGATTTCGGTTATACCGTTTTATATAAGAGCCTGCTGGCCAATGATGCTCTTTAAGAAATTCTGATTCGGGAAGATCCCCACGAAAGACATCTACTCGAAAAGATGAATATGTATTGTATCTTGTGTTCAGTTTCGTAACTTCCTTTATCTCCCAGGTCGGGAGCTCAGTCTTCAGGAAGTTGTTGATATCCTCAGTGGCATAGCTTGGTTCGAGACGTGAAACAAAAACAGATGCAACTGGCTTGGATTTCACAGTTTTTAGAGATGACTTTCCAGTGCCAATTTTACCAATCAGAGACCAAAATACGAACTGGAGTATAAAAACAATTTTTTTCTGCAAGATTTGTGGGACGTCGTCTGTTTGCGAGAAGTTGGTGAATTGCGAAATTTGAAATCGATTTTTTCATGTAAAATGCACGAAATTTAAAAAACTAGGAGAAGTACTGCTTAGATTTTTTTGTGGTGATTACGAAAAGATTGGGTCAGTAACTGCAATCCTGTTGGCTGTACAGGCGATTTGCTGCGACCACTTTTTCGGACTGTTTGACCCGAATTGCGCGTATACGTGAGGTCAAAGTTCAAATAAAGTACCCAATGAGTTCCTACGTAAAAATGCTATAATCCCATATGGAAATCGAATTGTTTCTAGTATGGCCGGAAAACACCTTCCGGATATTCAAATAATTTTTGAACAAAAATCGCCATTTTTATTCCTGAATCTCGTGCAGAACGCTATGGGCAATTCCCATGCCAAATTTCAGCCAATTCCGCTGAAAACGTGGAAGAAAAACTGTGCCCACTAAAAAATCAGTTTTTCTCAAGGTACCCCATGATATCACGATTTCAAAAAAATCTTCTTAACAAACCGTACCTTATTTTGCTCAAGGAACACGACTACGGCACTCGTTTTTACTTTTTAAATACTTGTCACAGATGAATGTATGCTGGCTTATGAAGTTGCTGGATACCATTTTTAAAGCACGTTTCATTTTTTCATCTGGAAAACGAAAACAAACTGCTCTCCTCTTCTCCTCCTCAAACAAACAAACTGCTCTTCATTTTGAACCAGTTCCCAGAGCTTTTAGAAGTGATTGCAGTATGAAATAATGGCACTGAAAGTAGACTAAAATGATTAAGTATAAATTAATAATTAATAGGGATTAAGTTTAAGTTGAATTAAAATTACGCCAAAAGATGAAATTAAATTGCAGCTATTTCTTGGGCTTAATATATTTTCAAATCAAGTTTAAACACCAAACAAACCAGTGAAAGCTTTATAAATGTTATACCAAAAGATAATAGTAAGTATGCTTGATTTGTTAGCTATGCACTCCGCTTATACCGAGAAGAACGATATTTTCCACTCTAATTGGTAGGAGCTCATCTAACCGTATAACAAGTTCGCAGTTTATTGTGAATGAAAACAACAGTAAAGTGATACAAAATCTCAACTTGGTGCTGTGCATTTTATTTTTCAGCAGCAATACTTCACTCTTCTGCGTTTTAAAATGCAAAGATTGATTATTACTTACGAAATAGATACTTGTAGTGAGAACCACATTTTTATTCCAATTAAATATTTATGACTCAGTGTGACAGCATACATTGTCTTAATAAACCATCTAAGCGCAAACCAGACTAATTGCTGCGTCATGTCATCATGTTAACTACCGTAGGTGGTGAATAATACAGCTGATTGAAATGTTTAACGCACATCGGCTGCCTAACGGACTAGTTTAAGATGGAAAATTTTGAAAATCCTGCCACACTAAAAGTAAAAACGTGATCGGGTTTTTGAAAACGTAACGACGTACGATTTTCCGGATAAATACTCGTAAAGATTATATGCCATTACGGATTCAAAAACTTCATCCGTTATTAGTTTTAGGCGTACGGAATTTTCCGCTTTTGCAGTCTTAACAGGTGGCTTAAGCGTTAGACCTTTCATTATTTCAAATTGAAACTGGAATTGAAACCCTCAGAATCTCACTAAACGGTTAAGAAATAATAACAATACAACATTGATATCCGTCAGAAGGTGGACGTGGACGTGTAGAGAATATTTTATTGGATGATGATGATGATGATAACGATGATGTTTAAGATCATGAGAGTTCTTCATGAACGTTGTGACAACATTTGGAAAAGTTTTGCTTTTTATTTTTGCGGCGCAAGTGTATCCATATGCACAATAATATTGACATGTTTCACTATTTTTCAAATGCAATGTCACTTTCTCTCTCCAATCACGTTTATCTCATCTTCAGAAATGTCTATATCGCACCAGTTGTTACGACAAAAATCGGTTAAAACCACACGATCACTTGATTCTTCAAGGGCCATTTTGATGACCAACTTGATGGCTGCTGGATGTAAACTGAAATGGCATTTCATGAAGTCGTTCTGGGCCAAAGGCACATGAGAGTATAATAGTAGGAAGCCCTAACTATTTTAGTTCATCAACATGCATACCTATCAATAATCATTGTACGTGAACTAAGCGGACATAACCTCTCTCTACATGCCAGGGTAGATACCAAGTCCTAATACATTTGCCCTAAAAAATCATTTTTGGTAGATATGAAAAATAATAATTATTTGAACAAACCAATAATTTCTCACCCACAAAAAATATTCATTTAGCCATGGAAATTTTTTTTTCAATGAAGAATCGTATGAAAAATTATCACTAACTCCATGAAATATTATGGACGAAAAAATACCTGCCTAATAATTACCACAGCAGAAATGGCAACGAATCCCAGCAATCCCCAACTTCCACCATTTGAACGTGCCACTTTGTTCAGAAATGAAATTGAAAAAAACTTCAGATATTAACAAATAGAAATGGGAGTATTTTTATTCAAATTTACTTTGTATGAAAAATTTAAATGTTTTACGAATAAATTATTGAATGGTAAAGCGTTTTTACTGTAACATCCGTCTCAATTGGAATGATCAATGAACGTTTAACTGTTTCAACTTGTTTCCTAATGAAAAAAATGAATAATCCCTTCCATCGGTAGTCAACGCAGTTCTTTTTTTGTGGAGCGCAGTAGCTCCTATTAAACTGGTTGAAATTATAAATTCATGAATTATTTGTTAGATCACAATGTCAGATCACTATTGACTTTTTTCTACGTGATGAGCGGAGCATATCAATTAAGTCATTAATAATCCACGTGCTTGTTTTTGGTTCAGCATTCCGGCAAAAAAGTGAGAATCATGATTTGGCATAAAATTATCAAGTTTAAAAACAAGCCTGTTTTTAGTTGGTCTATGCTGAACAATGTAACTGCACGTGTAATGTGCGAGACTGCTCGGTTATTCAGTTGTCAATTTCTTGACACAAGAATGATTCAGAGATCTTTTGAGAACCTTGCGCAGAATAAATCAGATATGTTTTTTGATTTAAAGTCATATTCAAGTTTAAGCAGCGGTCAGTCGTGATGTTAACTCATTTACTTGTAGTATCGCCTTCGTAACATTGAAAAATATTTTTTGCATCCACGCGAAAGCCTCAACCAGGATAGAAAAACATGTCAATTAATTTGAACAAACAAGCGAAATGTCAATCCAGTTCATTGTTCAGCCAGGGTGTCTTCTTTAGTTGACAACTTGGATTGAGCTATTTTCCTTCACAAAATATTATACAATGGAAAGAATATTTTTTTGGCAGGTGAGAGCACGTATATATTAAATAATAATAACTAATTAATATTTCATGATGATAGCCATGGATGAAACAAGAAACACTAAAATAACATAGGACAATGTTCATGCTGTTCTCAATTTTTGCTCAATTCAAGTTGAATAAATTTCAACAAAAATGACTATAAAATGAATGCGAGTTGAATTTAAATTAGTATTTGAGACATCAGTTGAGACGATGAGCTAAGAAATGAATATTTAATGGAGCATGTTTTTGGGTATATAATAGTCAGCAAATTTGTCCAGAAAAGCACACCAATTCCAGCCTTTGAGACTTCCAGCAAACCAAAAAAGCAATTCCGACAAGCAGCAGCAAATTCCATTGACCAAGAAGGGTCCACACAATGGCTAGATTTACGTTGGTTGCAGTTTTATATTTGGCCAATATGCTTCTCGTATTGCACGACGCTGAGGTTTCAAAATTGGCAATTGCCACTGCCAATGGGGGCGTTATTCTATAATTATTGTATACATTTGCTAATCTAGGCAAACAGTGTCGGAGAAACTGAGGGATCCAGGGACGGCGTTGATGGGCACCATAGAGTCCGTCGCTATTACAATGCAGATTGGATAAGGAAAACGTTCTTTGGCTACGGAGTACGTCCAACGGTCAATAACGTAAAGAACCAGTTAGATAGATATACCGGTACCATAAACAGTTTGCTTCCTGAATCATTTAAAATTGCGCGGACCGGCAAATTCCTGTCTATGACATATGACGCTCTTGTAAATTTAACCGGGGACCTCGACCGACTCAGCGGTCTTAGCAACGTCGCTAAGAACTTTGGGAATGTCCTCGAGTACACCATATCCAAGGAGCTGAACAATACTGTGGATGCAAACAAGACAATTGTCAACCCTCAGGACCTTAGGGACATCACCAAAAATCTCAAATGGTTGAACCAAACTCTTGAAAATCTCGGAAGTACAGTAGGCGAAGCGTTGATCGACATTATATCCGTTGGCAGGGCGACTGACGTCACAAAGTTTACCAACCAATTTGTTCATGATTTTACTAATTCTACAGAAATCATTGACAGAGCTACAAATCTTACAAAATCTATAGCTGAGCTTAATCTTGCCAAAATATTTGAAGACTTGAAAGATGTCATGAATGCTATTCCCGAACTTAATGAAATTCTCCACTTTGTCGATAGGATTGGAGAATTTGACAAGTCTAATGCCGTTGAAGTCAAGATCGTTAATGACCTCAAGGATTTTAGAGATGCAGTTCGTCAACTTAACAATGGTAATTCCCATTTACTCGAACTGATGAAGCTAATATATGCCATTAACCCTGAAATATCTCTCACCCTGAACACAGCAATACGGGTATATGAACACCATTCTCGTGGCATATGAAACTCATTCAGATGTCGCTACATTATTTAAACCTTTTCTTGCTGGAATGATACTAACTTTTTAACTTCAAAGCAAAAAATTTATTTTAAAATGATTTGGGAAATAAAGGCTCGTACTTATGGATCCAACAATTAAGTATGGCAATTTAGAAACCGTAAATGTAGCAATCGCTACTAGGGCGTTTACACTTGTACCCCAATTATTTAAATTGTACTAACTAATCAATAAGCAATAAAATTAATTTGTAGTATTCTCAAATCTTGTACTTATGTGAATTTTCCTCTGCATATTACATGCACGCAACAATATCAATATAAGCATAACTATTACGAACACAATAGAGTACTTAATGTGTAGCATGCTGCTAATTTTCAGGGGAATGACGCGATCCTGATTACATAGTTGTTTACCAAGCTGATGATTGCGATGAAGTTAGCATGCATTATTGAATCGAATTGCATATTTATTAAAGTGACAAAGTCCGTAACATGTTACGTAAAGTAAGCAAATTATTTACATGAGACTGTCACTACGTCTTTAGTAGATAAAAAACTACACAATCTACATACAAGGACTATGTCCAAAACACTCCTCGATATATTCGCCTGAAAATTGCAGGGAAGCTTTGGAATGACCTACTGAATATGTGTGTCCAACATTATGTTCTAACACTCAACGGTTTTGGCGTAATTAATTTGCAAAGATAGCTCGAAGATACGTTGCGTAAGGTGTGTACCAAAAGTATGTACTAACGTCATTTGCGGCATATTTGTACGTTGCAGTCGTAGTGTGTTAGTACTCTCTGGCTCTTCATCGATGTATTGACTCAAATATGAAAAGCATAACAGTATACAGCTACTTTCCATTTAATACCAATAACCTTATTAACTACCGGAAGCATGAAATGCCTGAAAGGTAGTTATAGCGATTGATCTGTTTGTTTGTCTGTCTGTCTGTCTGTGAACACTCTAACTTCCCTCCACGTTGACCGATTTGGCTCAAATTTGGCACAGAGGTACCTTGGACCAAGGCCACGAACCCTATTGAGTTTCAGCCATGTACCTCGTCAATGACCGGAAGTAGGGAGGTCGGCGTGTCTGAGGGGGTGGGGGTCAACATATAGCCAAAACATGCTATTGTACAAATCGATAGAGGAGTTCAAGACGATCATTTTTTGTCATAGCACTATGGGTCAAATCACTCCCCTGTCGCCTGGGTGGCGTCTGGAAGGGGGAGGGGTCTCGAACCTGAAAATTTTTTTATTGTGTAAATCCAATGGGAGGCTCAATTTGAGCTTACGATGCATATTGAAATTGGTCAAATATGTATATGGGTTCTTAATTGGGTATAGATCGCACCTCCGGTAGTTATGTATAAAGGTTTACACCTTACTAGTTTGCTTAATTGTTATACTAATATCTTGGAAAGAATAATATAATCACATTATTACCATATTAATACTCATTATTAACTACCGGAAGCATGAAATGCTTCAAAGGTAGTTGTAGCGATTGATCTGTTTGCCCGTCTGTCTGTCTGTCCGTCAACACTCTAATTTCCCTCCATGTTGACCAATTTGGCTCAAATTTGGCACAGAGGTACCTTGCGCCAAGGCCACGTTCCCTGTTGATTTTCAGCCATGTACCTATTCATTGACCGGAAGTAGGGCGGTCGGCGTGAGTGGGTGCGGGTCAGTAAATGGTAAAAAAATGTTATTGTACAAATCGATAGAGGAGTTCAAGGGGATCATTTTTTGTCAAAGCACTATGGGTCAAATCACACCCCTGTCGCCAGGGTCGCGTCAGGAAGGTGGAGGGGTCTCCGACCTGAAAATTTGTTTTTGTGCAAATCCAATGGGAGGTTCAATTTGAGCTTACGAGACATATTGAAATTGGCCAAATGTGTATTTGGGTTGTTAATTGGGCATTCATCGTACTTCCGGTAGTTATGTATAAAGGTTTACAAAAATTAATATTGACGGCAGGGGGAACACGAACTAAGCAAGAAACAGCTTTCCATTGCATAATTTAATTTAATTATATCCCATTCATATTAGCTGGTATGGCTGCATAAACATATGACATGAGGTGTATCGTGATTGCCGTTTTCGGGACATTAGAATAATTTTGTATAACCAGTGAAACCAAGTAATCAAATTTGAGCAGGCCTCGTTTTCGAAATTGGTAACACCGTTTCGAGAGATTGTCAAAACTTTCCACTCAATAATTTAATCTCGTAATCGATAGTGATGTTGACATAAATGTCAGCACTATCATGGTGCAAATATGGCACGAAATTCAGGTGATGGTAAGGGCGTATAAACATGAATCAAAACAGTTTGGCGAGCACGACAAGTACACTTATGGCTTTCATTTTCACGATAAGCTTGTACGCGTTGGTAAAATTTAATAAAAATCTGGAGCCGACAGAAATTCTTGTATTTACGCTGATGCTTTTCGATACGCTCATTCTTACAGTTGATGGTGATGGAACTGCGAAAGGAATGGTGAACTCGAGGTCAAAGGAGTGCTTGCAAGAGACCTAATCGAATAGATTGATTATGAGGAGTACCTTCTGTCGCCAGTATTTGAGGTCATTCAAGGTTTTGAAAATATACATCGGGTATGCTAATTATTATGATAATCGCATTGCTTTGGCCCTATTGAGCTTTAATATGACTCAAACTGTTAATTTGCTGCTGCTCTAAGTAATATTTGTTGTCACCATCGACAAAATAAAATCGGTAGGAACAATAAGCTTATGCGAGCTACACTCGTGTATTCAAGCTTTACGCGGAGTATTTGGACAACAAATTAAGTAATTACTTTCAACACATGATGTAATAACCTGGACGTATGAATAACTGTTTCTGTATAAATTAGTGTACTGGCACAGTATGCAAATAAATACAAGCACTGTCATAGTTTAATTATGCTGTGGATTATTTGTTTGCTGGCAATAGGCTATGAGTGTCATGGGTGAAAAACATAAAATAAATTATCGTGTTTGGCACATCTGATGTTGCCATTGTTGATGCTGAGTGGAAATTAGTAAGTTTTTACTGCCAATTTTGCGAAAGATGTGCGATAGTCTTTTCCTTTCATATTTTTAGCTTCATTCTGTACAAACTGCGCAGATTCGGAAAAGTATACCATTGTTTATTGTAATTTGATGTCAACTGCCGAAAATTACAAATAGCCGCCGAAATCCCACAAATTGGACAGCCAATATAATCTTGCATCTTGTCTCTTCCAGGATGTCAAAACGTCGATTTTGTAATGAAGCAGCTTGATTTTTTGCGCAATAACTTGAAACAAGCTGGCACAGGAAGTTGGTTTGAACGAACGATGTGAAACTTATATTGTTTATTTAAATATTATTATCGGTAATTGTTAGATTGTAGCACCCATATGGCAAGTGAAAATTATTGATTTATGAGGTTTAATGAATACTTTGCTGTGTTAGTATTAAAGCTTCATTGAAACCGCAAAATTGACTGTTGCGTCGATGTCGGTAATTATTTATATATTTTTAATTACTACTGTTATATTTCAACGTGTACATACCGGTACAATTATTTTCAAAACACTGAGCACCCTTACCTTGAAGCCAAGCCACAACTATGACGCATGTACCTGGTGTAGCCCGTAAGCCCAGCAAGTGGTTGCGGAACTGAACGTCAGTGTAATTAGTCATATTCACGCTCATATTTACAAGTGGGCATTCACGTAATTTAATCAAATGGTTTCCTCAAATGCTCGAGCCGACCAATATATTACTGTATATTTATTATTAATTAACCGAAATAATTGGGATAATGTTTCATGCCGTTTCACTCAGCAGAATACATGGGTATAATACTTGGTGCGTCAACTGTGCTGTTGGTCAAATCGATTGCAAGGCAGTAAGTGCCATATGACACATGCATGTACAGGGAATTAATCTTCTAATCTATTCAGTTAAATAAAAGTTGCAAATTCTTTACTATGATGGTTGTAATTATGTGATGATTAACGGTCTCATTGTCCATTACTGATGTAAAGAGAAAACCTCATTATCTTAATTACTGCTTCAATCTAGTTAATTAGACCAACCAAACCGCTGTAATTTTTCTTGCCTAAAAGTCGATAAAATCGTAATACACCACTAGTAGAGAATAAGCACTTAAATCATGACTTCAAAACCACATAATTGTTACATGTCAACACCTTTAACCAAGACGGTAATAAAATCAACTGGTATGCGGTCATTGAAATTCATTCACCCGTTTCGTTAAAAGAATCTTTAATTATTCGCATGTTAAATGCATTACCTATTCGTTGCATTACACTGCAAAGCAACATGGGAAAATATTTTCAACGCCAACATTTCGTTAGCTTCGCGGTCGGACTTTTTCTCTTCATCATCACCCAGTCTGGCGCCAGGTGTACACGAATGACCATGTTTCACTAGGCTACTGGAACCGGAAAGCAAAACGAGCATCCGTGTTATAGGAAGATGTTACCCCTGGCCCATGGGAGACGCGTGGAACCGTGAAGCCATGACCCTCATGATGACCCGAGGACTTTACCCCTCCTAACTTTGGATTTCAAATGAGACCATTTACTTTTTAGAATTCTTTTTCAGTATATCATGCTGCGATGGCATTGAACAAATTAAAGTAAAATTTGCCGTTTGAACTTTATAAATTGTCTGGAAGCGACACAAACTGACTTCAGTTTTTAAGTGGCCGTTACTGTGGCAGTTCTAACCACAGAGGAATGAGCATGTGCTCAATTAATACGCAGAAGGCAGGGAGCTCTCAGGACCGAAAAACCGGGAGGATGGGGGAATATCACCCCCTGGAAGTTGGGTGATGCAAAATTTTGTTTTATATATTACCATAAACAGTGTAAGTTTGTGGGAAAAGGTCCTCAGTTTCACTCTATTATGGTACCATGTTCATATGGCGTGATCGCTTCTGTTGCCTACCCTGCGAAAGTATAATTTGAGTTAACGAACACAGCTCAGTACCGAAAAAAGCTTTTAGATTATCTCAATCAATATTGATATACAGTGAACTAAATTTCTCCGACATGTCAGACATGTTCATAAAAGTTGTGGCATACATCTATCTTTAAAAAATGCAGTCGCTTTCTAATATCCAATCCTTCGTAATCATCGCTAGAGTAGCTGTCTGATTTGACTGATTTTTTCCCGCTGCACGTGGATACTTATATTCTCCTTCAATCACCATGTGAAAAAGCTATTTTTGCAGCGCATTTACAACTTGGGTTTACAACTTGGATCTCTTTCTTTACACGTCTCACTTGCATAATGTGTTTTTAGTTCGAATCAAACAGTAGTCGAGCAGAGTTTGAAGATTTTAAATCACGATAACATTCACTCAAATTTTAAAGCCAAATTATTCATAGAAACATACCGCCGTCCCATGTAAGCTATGTGGACCGTTTTTTTAATTTGTCATTAGGTTTGTTCGAGATTAGACTATTTCGACAAGTTAATGCTAGCACAAATTGCTTTGTAACTTAATTGGAATTTATAACAATATTAAAAATAGTTTGCAAATGATTAACTAAATTTTCCTGATAACATGAAAACAGTTTTTAGACGCGTTTAAAAACATTTATGGACCAACATTATGTGTAGCTGATGACACCGATTGGCACAAACTTTGTGCGATACGGTTTGATAATACTTTTGGTACCATACATCCATTTTTGGATTACCCATTATTGGTGATGATTGATTAATACTAAGATTGACTAGCGAAAAAAATTATCCTTCATCATTTGTGTCTCCTATATGTTTGATTGCAGTTGTTCATTACCTTGTCGTTGTCTCCAAAATATTAATATTACGCAGAATGAATGCGCTGGTAGCATTTTGGAATATAGTTGCTTTGATAGCGGACTGATCATTTCTACTAACAAATGGGTATATCCAACAATATTATCTAGTTAACTTTCCGGCCATTTTCAGTGCAACATTAAATAAATATTTAAAACTGTTAGACTCACTTCAACTACGTTGCTTTTTCAATACCTATGTACACAACCCATAAAATAGTGTACCATACTACACAAACTGTCGTCCCAGTTGTACAGTAAGTATCGCAACTTAATTTGCTTTGAACAACTAGTTTCATTTCAGTAAATTTCAATACTCCCGTTTTTCTCTATGATTTCATAATTCCAATTATGACGGGCTTTGTAATAATTAATACGTTACAGTTGGAAGGAATACAATGTGTATCGCATGTTACGGACAGTACGGAAAACCGATTGGAATCGAATAACAGCAAGTATTTGCCAACTCGGAAGATGATTTCCGTCATGTTTTTGTATTTAATTGGTATCATGCTCATAAGTTGTGATACAGTGATGGTAGCATAATGCAAAAGAAATTTTTCGAAAAAGTTGTAATTTAACAAAAATACGGGGCAAAACGAAACAATTTTGTTGTTGCAGTGAATCCGTGCTGTAGCAAAGATGGTTCAATGTAATTACGTGGGACCTTTTGCATTCGAAAGAGCATAAAATTGCGCAAGTAGAACATCTTTTACATTTTAAAAATATTTATTTGTTTGTTTAGAAAATCAGCATGAACTATGCACACAGGAACCACGTACTTGTACTTGTGAATGCGGTTTATAAAATCAGTTTGTAGGTCCAATAACTTATTCATGGCGTTCACCTTTGGCAGAGTTTATAGCAATTAATTAGTTAACTAGCAAATTCATTACAATACAAGTGGTTTACATAATTCATCGAAATGTGGTCACAAATTTCTTTGTTAAAAATTGTGTGAAGGTGAGACATCATGTTAACGGCAGTTGGCTTCAACGAGTATTGTACCTAATTCATTACTTTTTCGAAGAACTAGGGAAGTGCTAATCTTGCTGTTGACAACACCTGTTGACCACAGCTTCGTGAAGGAGCCTCAACAGTCATCATGCAATATCTTCCTCAAATGTGTGATTACAGTCGAAGAGGTATGCTATTGCTGTACATTTTCGTTGTAGCCAGTAGGTATGGTATGTATGCTCTGTGAGGCATTGAGTGTCGTTCCAACACTTACATTGTGAGCGGGAATTTAATTTTCTTAATCAATAAAACATATGTTATATTATGTAACGTCCCTCCGCATCGAGGCAAATAATTTTGGGGATAAGTATTCAGTGTTTTCAGTTAAATAATAAACAGGTCTTAGCCGAAATAACTTTGTGCTGATACGCTGCTGCCGATAACAGTTCAGGTATAAATTAACTGAAGCTCATGGAATGGAAAGATTAATTATTGAATACTCATTAATAAGGTGAGTCATTAATCTCATTTCTGTGCTTGAGCCCTTGTATCTTTTTTGTTGGTAGTTGTGTAATGATAAATGATATTAGTGAATTGAATTTTTACGAATTTCATATTGTGAAGTGTAGATTGTTTTAAAAACATGGTGACTGTCAGTCTGGTGTCAGAGCGCGAATTTGCCCATTTGGAATAATTAATGAAAAACAATAATTCTGCGAATCCAGCAACATGCAACATGCATTTCATTCAAATGCCGGAGCATTCTTCTACCAGTTATGTAAATTAATAAGTTTTAATGATTTAAAATGCATTTATCAAAACGTACTTGGTAGAACATTTTCATTTTTTCACAGAAATTCAGATATGACGAGGGCATATTATTTATGTAATTATAAACAGCGCCATTTTTACTAACATGCGCCACTTTACTAAAATTAAAAATCACTTATTTGTAAAGTAATTAATTAGGTACAATACTCGTTGAAGCCAACTGCCGTTAACATGATGTCTTACCTTCACACAATTTTTAACAAAAAAATTTGTGACCACATTTCGATGAATTATGTAAACCACTTGTATTGTAATGAATTTGCTAATTAACTAATTAATTGCTATAAACTCTGCCAAAGGTGCACGCCATGAATAAGTTATTGGACCTACAAACTGATTTTATAAACCGCATTCACAAGTACAAGTACGTGGTTCCTGTGTGCATAGTTCATGCTGATTTTCTAAACAAACAAATAAATATTTTTAAAATGTAAAAGATGTTCTACTTGCGCAATTTTATGCTCTTTCGAATGCAAAAGGTCCCACGTAATTACATTGAACCATCTTTGCTACAGCACGGATTCACTGCAACAACAAAATTGTTTCGTTTTGCCCCGTATTTTTGTTAAATTACAACTTTTTCGAAAAATTTCTTTTGCATTATGCTACCATCACTGTATCACAACTTATGAGCATGATACCAATTAAATACAAAAACATGACGGAAATCATCTTCCGAGTTGGCAAATACTTGCTGATAAGTCATATTGTAAGATATGCTGCAGCAACAAAATATATAGTTTTCAACCAAAATTGTCGTTCTCTTGCTTATCAATGCTTTTAAATAATCATGCAATTCTATAAGTTTGAAAACATAATTGGCTAGATCGTAAAGATTTACATTGGTTCAGCAGAACGAGCGTCGAAAATTGCAAAAACGAGTGTTCTCATTGTTCATAAAATGTCATTTTGCGTATTGATATCATTCAAGGACAACGGAGGTAGTCTGCACTTTTTACAATATTTTTCAATTCAAATATTTTTTTTTGATAATTAGAAGTTTGAAATTTGACACTTATACTTTTATTTTCCCCCTAGTTGATTAATATTTGTTAGAGGGGAGAATGTTACTCTTAAAAACTGTTGAAATGAACAGGTCTCTCTTCTGAACTAACGTAAATTGTCTGATGACACAAAAGTTAATTTTAAAATCTAGGTAATTCCATTTCTAGAAGAAAAGCAGTTCATTGTGGGAACTCCAAGACTGAATACTAATTCTCCCGTGTTGTTTACTAGAGCGCCATTGATTAATTTCTTGTACTCTCGGAATATTATTTGAAACGCAGGTAAGCTTTCAATTGGCTCCTGTGAAGAATATTAATTTTGGTAATAACTCGAAGGTAGATATAGCGAAACAGTAGAAAAATCATGTTTCCATTTTGACACAATTCTCACAATCTGAACCTAATTTGAATCGATTGCATTGAAACTACTAAGAAATTTCAGGTCATGCTTTTAGTTGATTTAATGGATTAAGATTGAGATGTAGTCAAGTAAACTAAACTAAATACACTGGTTCACTACGTCACAACAGATATCATATAAAGTGACAACTATTGACCGTAGATCGGTCTAGTCATTCAGTTTCATGTAGCCCGGAACAAAGAATTTACTTGCTAAAGTTTCAAAAATATTGAATTAAATTTCAAAGAGGGCTTACTCACAAAGATATTATCTGAAAATATACCATAGAATACCTAGTACATCACTTAAACAGAATTGTGGCAAAACGTATTTCATAAAATGAGTGATAGCAGCTCAGCTTAGGTATTCACATTCCTTGGCGGTCACAGTAGCCCCAACAATTAGCCAACTTTCATTCCTTTTCTGTTCATTCGAGCATTGCAAATTAATTGAAATTATTTAAATATCAGTTGACACAGAAGTGATATATACACAAATGCGGAATATTTTGTAAGACTTTAAAACTCCGATTGAGATGTGTCCCAAAGTTTCAGAGTAATTGTTTCTTGCATGGGAACCTTGATTTAAATTTGAATAAGTGATACCATTCGTCTTGCAAAACAACGATTTCTGTTACGGCAGAATCACAAATGCTACGTTCCTCTTTATACTAAAGATAT
Organism: Sinella curviseta; assembly: GCA_004115045.4. Classification (NCBI taxonomy): domain Eukaryota; kingdom Metazoa; phylum Arthropoda; class Collembola; order Entomobryomorpha; family Entomobryidae; genus Sinella; species Sinella curviseta. Next base: position 121,216 of record CM023199.3, on the reverse strand, counting down.
TCGAAATTTAAGGAAACACATTTTGTATATTTTATTACTTGAAAATTTTGTTTTAGTTGCCTACATATTTTTTTGAACAAAATGTTTGATTGAATTGCAGTTGAACGTCCAGTTTATTTTCCCTAACTACATTGTTAATCTACCCTACATATGGGAATTGTTTGGATGTCTTTTTACTATGTTTTACGGTTCCGCGCGATTATGTGGTGATGCAGTTGGATCATCTTTCGAGTAGTTTGGGGGTTAAAAAACGACGAGGAGATTGTTGACCCAAAGGTATTGTAATTGCGCGTGTATGCAAACAAATTATGCACTGATTTCAAGATTTATGGCCCAGAGAAAGCTGAAATATTTATGCTGAAGCGGATTTACTTCAAGCAATTAATTAACATACACGCGACATGAAGGGCACAATAGTTCTCCTTCACGATGGACAAGTAAATTTGCGGCACATAATATTTATGACGTAATATACATTTATGTTATATATGTTATGTTTATATCATGTATCTACATGATATAAAGTGCAGCATATAACTGCTGAAATAGCGCAAATAATACTCTCTCCGAGTTTTTAATTTTCGCTTTGAACGAAAGTTATGGAAGTTGGAATTTTTTTTGGGGCAATTCAGGAAGGAACCGAAATTTTAGTGTGCGTTACCAAATGCACTTTACGCATTGCATGCCCAACCGTTTAATATATTGTTGCCATGAAATAAAAAAGTTCTATAATTTGTTGTCACCAAAATAGTAGAGGAAAGAGAAAGGAAACATTCAACACTCAAAAAGCATCCGGTCTAAATTTAAGCAACTTGAGAAAAATACATCGTAAAAATATGTAAATTATGTATTAATTGTCGCAACATTAACGCACCACACATTCCTCAGAAACATCTTTCGGTGCCACTGATCTAGCAACACATGAAAATTCTACTCTGCCAAAGTGCTATGCATCGGCGCCATAGTTACTAGAAAGAAAGATTACTGAGAAAGTCTGCAAGCAGGATATCCAAACAGCCGTTCAAGGAGTCCAAGAAGGGAACTGTCGTGTGTGATATTGCCCTGGTTAAAAGTTTCAAATGCCGTAGTTTTATTACACTGAATTTTAAAAAGCACTGCCGTCTAGGCTTAGCCCTGATGCTTATCCCACGACTAGTGCAGATTTCCTCAAGAAACTAACAAAATTAATGACCCCAGATGTCACTAAAGTTAAAATAACCGGAAACAAACTCCCTGATAAGTTTAGTTATTTTAATAGTAAGTTTTTATTAATTAGGAACTACTTTTAGAACAAATTAACAAAATTGATAAAGCTCAGATCAGAGCACAAATCAAGTAACAAAAATTATTGCTTCTCTTCTTCTTGTCAACTTTTCTACTACAAAAACTGAACTGGTCTCTTTTTTCTTTCTGCTGCATGTTTGCTGCTTCTTCCCTCCAGACTGCTTGTCGTTCCGTTTCCTAAAAGAGAATTGGAACGCAAAGAAAACAAGCATGCACAAATTTAAAATATAAACAAAATGAAATGACACGATGGGGCAAGTTGAGATTGCTTGATGCTGTCCGTCGACAGGAACATGGATTATGCCAATTACTATGAAACAGATACGTACCATAGTATGGTAACCATACCTTGGAGTTACTACGCAGATCTTTAAATACTACTACTTTAAATATTTCTTCATTGCAGTAATTAGGAACTGACAATTTTTGGACTCAAATTGCAGTTAACACTTACTATTTTCTTTGAATTCACACTTTAAAAAGATCATTTCTGAAACAACCCCGATTTTATAAAGCAGTTTTATGCAACACGCAACGATGATGTCTAAAACCTTCCTTAGCAATATGCATGTAGCACTGTAAAAAATAATTAATTGGGGAAAGCTTCTTGCGTCTTCATGTTTTCATGTACATTAATCAAAATCACACCATTGGCAACATATATTCAGGAAACAATCAGGACCGACGAAGAGAAAAACTGTATAATAACTGATAACTATCAAAACGTTTCTCTCCTTTTAGCAATGCATACATGACATCAAGAATACGATAATACGATGAGTATACATTCATTGTATTCTCTTGGACTCTTAATCTTGTAGCTGTGTTTCCTGAGACGTTTTTACCTTTTATTCTTAAGCGTAATGGAAAATTATCCATTTGTCCATCTTTATTTTCTAAGCTGTCAAAAACATCATCAATATGTCTTCAAAAAAACAGGTACATTTATTATTAATTTTGAAGTAGCTTCCAGAAATATAATATTGAATTTAATGCATTACAAATGGATTGCAGTGAAGCCACATTGCCATCACATTTAATCGACATATCGTTTTTTTAAATTTTGTGAATGACTTCATTTTTAATTACACATATGACGGAATGGTTTCTTGTGGGGATTCAGAATCAGCATCTTGTGCCGCCGAATGGATTTCATTTGTCATCCTATTACGTAAGTGCTCAACGCTATTAGATTTCAGACGGTGTAGAACAATTTCCCATTTGCTCGCGTTTCATTTAAATTCCTGTGATCGTGGACCAAGTCTGAATTCAGGTATCAATTTTTATCTAAAAGTGAAAATATTTTTTTGAATGGTAGCGACGTCGCACGAATAGTATTAATGCTTTGCTGTTTTGAAACCGGTTTCAGCTCGGCAGATAGGCATAAGGACGGTATTCCTAGTTTTCTTTTGAAACTAATCGTTTTAGTCACAAAGATACTTGTGCCTGATACATCAATAACTTTGACAAATTGCATTTTATTTTCGATTTAATTTTAGCTCACAATTATCCAATCAGTAACCATGTGTGACCGAAAGGAAGGACGAAGTATTCAGGGCCGATTACGTGGCATTTCTGCGATGGGCATAAATCAATAATATAAATGAATGTATCAAATTTGTATTTTGTTTTTATCTGTATGCTGGCATTGCTCTAATTTTGACTTTTACATTGCACTGTACAACATCATCACATCGTATCAAGATATCGTAATAGAGCAAATCGTAATAAAGTAATAGAGAAAAATCGTGTGTTTCTGAATGACAGACAACAATTGCAAAGCCATAATACATTGAATGGGCTGGTTTACTCAATTCACATTACTGTCAGCAGTAGCAAATCATTTTGCTTGCTTTGACCCACTATTTCTCAAAGCGGAGAGCGTTTTCACGAAAAAAATAAAAATTGCTGATTTTTTGCACAATTATTTAGCACTATTAGTGAAGTCTTTTTACACATATGATACACCTCCCACCCAACCCTATAAGCAGATATGGGCAAATGTGATGGTCGAAAGGTCAAAAAGTGTGTGCGCTCTGGAGGCCACAGTTTTCAACGAAATGAGCTGAAAATTGGCATGCTTATTCAGAATAAGATTTAAAACTGTTGGCAGGTTTGCTTTTTTCAACATTTTGAAATATAAAATTTGTTTGGCGCGAAAACTTTAAAATTCAAAATATGTTACCAATATCGAAAATTTAACAGCAGAATCAAATTCTTCATGAAAAACACACTAAATAAGTTCTTAATGAGTGTTAGTTGCAAATTTCCACAAGGTATAATTACACATTCAAAAATCAAAATTTGAAAAAAATATATTTTTTTCACAAGTTGTGGACTTAATCTAATACTAAAATCAAATTAAGTGAATTAAGTTTTCGTACATTGCTTGTAACCAGGGAATGTACAGACTGATGATTGTATATTCTATCGCCTAGAATGTGATTTAGGTATTAGATTAAGTCCACAACTTATAATCTATGTGAAAAAATTAATTTTCTTCAAACTTTGATTTTTGAATGTGTAATTATACCTTGTGGAAATTTGCAAGTAACACTCATTAAGAACTTATTTAGTGTGTTTTTTCATGAAGAATTTGATTCTGCTGTTAAATTTTCGATATCGGTAACATATTTTGAATTTTAAAGTTTTCGCGCCAAAAAAATTTTATATTTCAAAATGTTGAAAAAAGCAAACCTGCCAACAGTTTTAAATCTTATTCTGAATAAGCATGCCAATTTTCAGCTCATTTCGTTGAAAACTGTGGCCTCCAGAGCACACACACTTTTTGACCTTTCGAACATCACATTTGCCAATATCTGCTTATAGGGTTGGGTGGGAGGTGTATCATATGTGTAAAAAGACTTCACTAATAGTGCTAAATAATTGTGCAAAAAATCAGCAATTTTTATTTTTTTCGTGAAAACGCTCTCCGCTTTGAGAAATAGTGGGTCTTTACTAGTTTTGACAAAAAAGAACACCAATATTTTCAACGTGTGTAATTATTGCAAGCCAGCGAAATATTTTGACAGCAATTTTATTTTGAAAACACATTTGTCTACCATGAATGAAGGTGATTTTATGACTACATGAGTTTACACTGCACCAATAACAACTAATAATTACAAATGATTACTAATGAAAACCCGTCATCAGTATAATATTCTCCTTTTTACAAAGCTTGCAGTTGCCCTTTCATAGGTAGTGATTACCAAATAGAGAGGTAGAAATGCAACAGGGACCTTTTCGCTCTCATTACCTCTTTTATAGTCCCGCCCATATAAGTGAGCCTTTAATATATGCTTGAGATTTGAAATGCGAATCGCGTTAGGTACAAACATTTCAGAAAGCAATTTGAGTGTTGAAAATGACCAATGGCTCAACAAAATATGCCGAACTTTTTCAACTGTGCAGAATTTTTTGTTGATGTTTTCTTTCAGCCAACGCAGTCAGCATTGCAAGGTCACATCAGACAAACAGAGTTGAGCCAGAACAAGATCATCAAGGGCAGGTGGTCAATTATCATCACCACTGAGCGAAGTTTCTTTCTTCGACAAAACTGCGTAAAAGGGAAAATTACATACTCTATGATTGAATGGTATAGAAATTTGAAGGAAATCTGCTGCATCGATAATTTCTGTCCTTACTTGGTACATAAAATTACGTCATTTCTTAGAAAAATAAGGATATTTTTATTTATTTTCAAAATCAAATAAATAGCAACGCATACATTCACCACAGTTATCAGTGGTGAACTTAATACCAGACAACATTTTGCATATTGCAACAGTTTGTAAACTTATCAGTTTCTGAAGATGGCTCCGACAATTGTCATATTCCGAATATCGCTCCTACTTGCATCATGTTTCCTGCCGAGCTATTCTACGGAATATCTTTCAGCTTCTGTATCGAATGCAGCAGTAGTGCCTGTTACAAGTATCAGTGGCAGCGATAAGTTGTTGGGTCGTGCATTTCAGCATTGGCCACCACGACATCCCGTAAGAAATCATGGTCATCATCCCACCAGGCATCCAGTTTATCATCCCACTAGACATCCTGTGTATCATCCCACCAGGCAACCTGCTCATTATTATCCAACAAGGCATCCTGTTCGTCATACCACAAGGAGTCCAAGCCGGTATACCCCCGTAACGGGTGTTATGATCTGGCAACCACGTAAGTTCGGCCAGAAATGACGTCAATTAAATATTTCACGAAATAAACATTCGTTATCCAGCAGCCGCTGCTGTATTGCAAGGCCGAAAACACTGACAAAATATCCAGTTTTAACTATTGTACGTAATATTACATTTTTGCGTCACTAATCTGTCTTTTTTTCTGTTGCCAGCTAAGAACAATGAATGGCCTCATCTTGTCACTGCACCGGCTGCGGATTGTCCCAATGGCTTGCGAAAGATTTGGAGTAAGCCTCAAATGAGATGGATATGGATGTGCACTTCTACCGGTTAGAAACACGGAGAACCATGAGATACTACGAATTATCATAGTGGAATCAATTTATTATTTTACTTACCTACGCCATAAATTTCATAATCAAATTGAGCAATAAAAGTGGAAACGTTAGTAATTTTGAAACGTATGACACGGTTCTAATTGTTCCATTCTGTATAATTGTTGTGATGAGAAAGTTGCACATACAAACTTAGCATTTACTACCTGGCAATATATATGTCAGTGGACGAGATCTGCATAACGACTGTTTCATAACGTGATGAAACAAAATTTCATCAGCATATGCTCAACTGAGCATGCATGAATATTCCAAGTAGCATCTCAAATAGGTTAGAGTTATTAAATGGCTTTTTCCTTGCATTTTCAAATCGAAATTTTTTCAAAGTATTACTACATGCTGTACTGTGTTTTTCTCTTTGTTGCAAGAGAGTCATACTATAAAAGAGACATTTCCGGTGGGTGGTGCATCATAATCAAAATGTGGTCAAAGTTTAGTTCTTTCTTCACTATCAATAAGTGCACATGCATGGGAGAGGATTGTTTTCTAAAAATCTGCCTTTGTGAATGAAGGTATGTCACGATTTCATTTCTTGCCATGAATGGATTTTATTAGTAGATACTGCTTTTGAATTGTTTAAGTGAACATTTTCGCATAATGAAAATAATAATAGTATTTAATAATCATAAAGCATTTGGTTCAAGTCAAATTCAGAGTAAATTATTTTAGACCGTACAACTTCCAGCACAACTCCAGCACCTGTCACATTCCCGGTCGCTGCTACAATGAACATATTTAAAATCCTGTGAGTACCCGCGAGTTGTGTAACACCACCCCTTTCCAAGCGCAATGGCAGCACATCCAGCCCAGCAATATCCTCTGTGACAACCGAACCGCTGTGAACAACTTTTAAAATTGTAGGTTACTGGTTCGCCTGGTGGGATGGAATCGACATCAGGTGCCGCCATATTTGGTGGGATTTCATGGCCAGGAAGGGCATCAACTCTAGAACCATAATCAGGTTCCCTCTTCAGTCTTAACATGATATAGCCAATTAAATTCATCAGCTTTTACACTTTTGGAACTGCAAAACGTATGCCTGGAAGATTGGGTCGCAATTCCGAATAAGACCAACCCGACCAACGCAATTACTTTAAGCGACATCCACATCAGTGTCCCTTTCAAAAAATAAGTTACTGCCGAAAGGAGAAAATAGTTTCAACTTAAACCAACAAACAAGCTTGGTATGCTGTGCGGAGCGCTTGGTTAAAAAAAATGTTTGAAATGGCTTTTCTGAGCTCAACAGTTTTTGCTACATTTAGTGTTTATATGCTAAGCTTCCTTACATTCACAACAAATCTGTACGCTTCTGCGTATCCCTGAATTGTGTGTATACATGTGGTTGTTTCATGAAGAGTGCCTAGTTAATACCCAATTGGCTAAGTATGCATAATTACTTTGTTTGCGATAATAGCGATTTTGGTGGAAACTCCAACTGATGGTGGCCCACAATCATCAGTAATAAGCAGCATGGTTTGAGAATGACTACTTTGTGGCTGGAACTGGTTACAAAAATTGTATATCTGCGGTAAGTGTAATATCGTGCATAGCGAGTGGTTTGAACTTCAATTTCATAAGGCCTCTCCCAGAATATTCGAGTAAAGAAAGATTCAATATATAGTGAGCAATATAGACAGGAAACCAATTTCAGCGGATATGGTTCCCATTTGCACGTGTAGCAACTTGGCCAAATGTATTATGTGGCTAAAGTTTTATCTACGTACCTACCTTGTCTGGTACAACCAGCTGTTATCACCTGACCGGCAGCTAGAAAGTGCCATTGGCTGCTGGAATTTATGAAAATAAATGAGGGCCTCGCTGTTGCGACCATATGGACAATAAGATTGAAAACGAGATCAAAGCAATGATGTCGTAAGTATTTGCAAACTTTTCAGGTCGACTTAACTAAATGATGTCCTACAACAATTTATTCAATAACTTCAAGGTCATACTTCATTCTCTTTGTGCTCTGATAAGCTAAGTAAAATCAAACGTACGAATTTGAATGAACAGGCTCGTCCTTCTTTAACTTGGCTGTTTATGGTCATTTCGCAGGTCGAAATTTTGCATGCACTTTTATGTGACTCTTCGTTCAAAACATTGAGTATTATCAAGAGTTCGAAAGTTTGTAAATAAGAAGAGTCGACTTTCTGTCCGTCTTTCCCTCTTCTTTCGCTGAACTTATCCTTACTAAGTCTCACAATTTCATTTGTACTCTTAACAGTGAGACGATAACATAATATTGCCAAGATGTGTTGATAGAAAAATAAACAAATAAAAGTCGACACGTTTTGCCTTAAACTTTATATACAATGTTGCGTTACGCAACTTGCGTACAACTTTATTGTAACGCGTCCATACAGTAAAGTAGATGCAATTGATTAAAAAATCAATGAAAAATAAATTTAAGAAAGTAGAACGACGATCAATCAGAGGATGCAGTTTTATCTTACGTTTACTTAATCAAGCATTTTAGACGTTTCAAAAATGCATTTGAATAATTCTTAAATGAATATGATGATGACGGCAGCTAGAGCAAATATTAGCTTCTCCTTTCTTTCTGCAGATTCGAAAGAATGGGTTTTTGAAGTTTTGTCAGATGGACATTTAGGCCAGTACCAAAATACTGACCTGTAACCGTATGATAAAGTCGAATACAATGTAAATAGAAGCCTTTTGATCCGGTTTGATTTACTCTTGTATTACAGTTTTTCATATCGGTCGTTTCCCGTCTAGGATGACGTCGTAATGTACAACCCGTGCCAACTGGTCGTTCCTCGCAGCCATAGATGTCCACTATCCACATCAGCAATCGGTATAATGTTGAACTTTCGTCAAGATTGTTTATTACTGTGGAATCATTCATTGAATAGCACTTACACTAAAGGTGGTATCTTCATCCCCGTGGCACTTTCATAAGAACGTGGACATCCATATGAAACAGTTAAGAGGAGCAAAATTAAAATATTTAGCTTTAGTTTCCTGCCATATACATAACGATATACTTTCAGATCCTATAAAATTTTAATATCGCTTGTGTCATTCAGAAGAATGTCCGATTCAGAGCAAACGTGAGAAGTGTCCAGCTTCAAAAACAACATGGGAAAGAATGAGTGATCACCGAGGGCCGGATGATTTTCAGAATTTGGTGTCCACACTGTTAAAATATAACGCATCTAATTAATTCGTAATTTGGAAATGTAATGTTTTTGGTAATCTCCTTGATAGTTGCAAACCAGGTAGTTTTTTATAAATGCACGACAGTGTACCATCATATAATAATATTGGACTAAACGTTAGTCATGACGCCGGTTATTATATATTCTGCATAACGAGTTTTTATTCATTTAGTAGGTTATTGTTAGGTAACAAAGCATTCATAATTCCTCGTGTTGATGTTTTCACATCAAGACCAATCAATAACAACTGAGTAGCTCTCCTCAAATCCGGAACGTTCCGACAAATTTTTCTGGAAAACGATACTATTTTGTATTTGTAGAAAGAATGTGTGCTAATAAACCCGTCGATACAAGGATTTTGCCACAAAAATGTCAAAAACTAGAATTGTGGGTAAAATAATGTCGCAAGCATGTCGCAGCAGGTCGCCTGTCCAGAACGATGTATTATAGATAGAGCCACGATCTCTTTTGCAATGGAAAGAAGAAAGAAATATCAAACTAGGTTTTTCGAAGTCCTAAAAATAACTTTTAAAAACGTACCCAAACTTTGTCAAAAATCGGACATCACCAATGAAGTTTCCTTCGTAAAAATATATTTTTTTGGTTCATGATTTCAGATTTGGCGTTAACATGAGAAAAATATGCAGGAAAGCTGTACTTATCATTGCATTAATAATTATTGACAATCAAAAATATTGAAAAAAATCATTCAATATGTAGCGTTTCTGAACGCCCTCAGTTGTCAGTATCGGTCCCTTCTTGGCCATGCTCGTCGAGGTTTGGGAGATAACGATTATTAAGATAGTTCTCGTCCTCTTCCAAAATGCGGATGTTTCTTGTTAGAAAAATGTTATGAAGGACGACGCTACTAACGATTAATTTAGAAGTCTTGGCTGGTGAATAACTGCTGTTTCCTCCAGTACTGCAACACAAACATATTTCTATTTAGTCCTCAAATGTTGTAAAGCGGTGGTAACTGATATCGTTCGTTTTCGTTTCGGTAACTGATATCGTTTTCACTCGACTTACCTGTCCATGGACCGGAAACGGCTCTTCCAATTTCCGATGGCTCGCTCAACATTGCTTTTCGTTTTCTTTAGTGCTCGATTGAATCTCTCCTGCTCCTCGGATAGATTACCCCTTAATGGTACTTTCAGTCTAGGCTCTGCTCCGTAGCCACTATCAGCTGTGAAAACTGCTAGATGAAACGGATTGTTGTGGCATGTGGGGAAGGAAATAATTTGGGTAATTGAGTCAAAACTCATGGAAGTTACGACCAGTTACTTACCTAACAAAAATGAATCCCCGAATTCACCACTGTTTAATCGTTGTCCGACAGAACTATTTCGCCAAATGAATGAATCATGGCTACTACCAGACCATATTGCCACAACATCAAATAATTTATAACTACTATCAGCTACCACCGGACAGTTTATTGAGTGGAAGAACATTCTGTTTACATACGCAGGCTCATTATCAGTATGCATTTTAATTGCTATATGGGTACCGTCAACAATGCCTATGACACTAGTAAGGCCTGCGACGGAAAAAAGTTAAGGTCTTCACCACTTCTTGGAGTCTTCTTCTTCAAATCTATAACTGAGGGTGCGAATTCTAATGTACGATTACAGCACGCTTCCACAATTCGCGATGACGTTGGTTGTGACACACCGGTAGTTGCGCCACAAACTTTATGGAACGAGCCAGTTCTTAATTGAGTCAAGAAGAGTAGTACTTTCGTTTCTAATGGGGTTTCACGCGTATCAGTTCCTTCTAAAGGGTGGTATAACTTGAACAATTTCTCGAAGAACGGGTAGTGTAACACCACAAGTCTGCCGTACTTCAAAATCACTAAGCTGTTCGAGAAGTCGCCTTGTTTTTATTTTCTTACCACACCTTAATAGAAATAACAGTGGTAATGCCATTTGATACTTGTTGTAACTGCAATGACGTTGTAACTAACAAGTAGACTCACAGTCATGTCCATTCGATTTTTGAATAAGAATGTTACTTTTATACGTAGTTTTATGCGCTGATTCCGAAAACGGCAACCGTTTTCCCAAAAAAGTACTTGCAAGGCCGCTATGACACCTAAATAAGCACTTATTAGTGCAGAAATGCCTTTCGGGGGCCCTGACAAATCGATTAGAAACAACGGAAATATTTGTTAAAGTGTGACTAATTCTTCGCCAGAGTGTTTCTTACAGATGTAGTAGTCACAAAGCGTAAAACACCGCACTTCCACAATGAAACCTCAAGCTTGTGGTAAATGGTAATATAGCTCCTATAGTGAAGGGAAATACCGCGCCTATTGTTAAGGGATATATTACGCCTATAGTAAAGGGTAATACCAAAAGCTAAATTCTCCAACGTTGATTTAAGCATAAGCATGCGCCATAATGGCCTTAAAATTACTTTTTTTGGGATTATGGTTGCCGAATTCGGAATCAGCGTGTAAAAATACATATAAAAGTAACAGTCTTATTCAAAAATCGAATGGACATGACTGTGAGTCTACTTGTAAGTATTTTCTACAAAAAACATCATTAGTAATGTTTTTATTATGGAACGTGCTAATCGAATCTTTATCTTGGTGGTGGGCAAGATTAGGTTTTGCGGTTCACGATCATGATCCGGGGGGCTGTGAATACCGATTTGATCTGTATTCATAAAAAGTCGATTAGGCTGCTTGAAAATCGGATTTGGAGGTAGCGCAAGCGGATTTAATTTTAGGCTCAGACTATGAATACCGATTTTTTACCATTAGGATCGGATCAGAGATAATCCGGATTAGGAGCGACTATGAATGCCCTTCCTGAATATAGGGATTGAGAAAAAATGTGATATGTCAATGCAGTGAAGTCAAACAATGCCAAGCACGACAAATATTTTATTACTGCTCCACCGTACAAATTTCTAGTTAGTCTAGAATCAGTAACGAATCTAGAATCTAGACAACCCAGTCACATTTTTGGTAAATAGCAAAACCTGAGATTCAGTGTCTGCTGAAATGTGCTGACATTGCTGTCTTGAATGTCACCGGGTATCATGTTTGCACTATGCTCAGCATGCATAATATAATACTCTTCTCTTCGGAACAGATGGAACACTGTACGCATATTTTACATAACAATTTGGTACAAAAATCGTTTACGTCAGAGTTTCGCTATTTTCGACAGATATGTGGGCATTATAACAAGCACATTGTGTATAATTCACCGGTAAGTTTTACTACAAAACCAATTTGTAACCTAATTATCATAATCAATGCGTTTTATTATTATCTATCGCCATCCATTCATCATTACAGTATTCAATTTGATAATAGTTTAAACATCTGGCTGACATAAATCGGATCAAATATTATTTACTTTAATTTTTTTAAAGTAGTTTTCCGAAAATTTGACGTCAAAACTGAATTTTGTTTAAGTCTAGCATTCTTTGCTTCAAAAATTTAAAAAGTCGTCTAAACAATTAAAAACAAATATTTCCTTGAACTCATATATTTACATTATTGGTTTGTGGAATACATGAGTCTCAGACCTATGTCGTTGCTGTATAAGACGAGGACTTGCGTCATGACAGCATTCAATCCATTTAACCGGTAAACATCTGGCGATAATTTAATGAAACCGAAAATACGTTCATTGGTAGAAATGCCATATAAAGCCAACATAAAAAATCTTACTAAATAAGAGACGCGATTACATTTGAACGTGTTTGTACAGCCTAGTTGTCTTCAAGCTCGGACCAATTCAAGTTAAGTTTTTTTTAGAAACTCTGTTCAAGCCATCATTAGATGCTAGCCTTGGTATAAACGTATTTCATTTTGATATAATTCTTAACATTAATAAAATGTAATGTCATTTAACGAAAATAATTTTTGTAAGATCGTCTGCAGTCGGAGCGTAATTTATTGCTACATTTTATATAACATGTCGGGCCAGGGATTTGTTCCTGCAATCTTGTTGCTGATGATCCTTGTGAATATTCCGTTATTTACTGACGACACAATGGCTTGTACAATGGGACGGCCCGTTGAAATTTCTACACAGATCATCTATGAATGCAGCGGATGCCCTAACAGACGCTGCATTTATACAGGAGAATGTTGAAATCGCGGTGGATTTATTAATTCCAGTAAACCTATATTAACGCTAGAATAGCTATACAATTATCCAATCTTGGACAAAGTTTACGTTAATGAATCGGTGCACCCTGAAACATGTACTGATATGTTCAAACATAATTTGATGGTGTCACTTAAATGTATTACTAATCCTGAAATTAAATACCTGTGAATATAGATTGTGATTGGTATGAATGAAATAAACCACGATCAAAGTTTCAAACATTTCGCATCATACTGTACTGATTTGAAATACATAGTCTCTTTCATACAAGAATGCAAACTTGTGAATTTGACGAAACGATTTTCTCAGGGGCCCATGTGGCCACCAATGGCTGAGCTGGAAGCAGTGACGTCGTCATGATAAAAATCATAGAAATGATGTTACCATTCTTCTATATATTTATAAATTTATTGCTGAAGAACTAAATGATATATTGCAATGAAATGTCTAAACTTGATGTTATTACATGATGTTGTTTCATGTATTTTATGAATTTTCTTCCTACATAATCAATGTAAGCATCGTTTGTATTACTTCTAATATTATCCCATCACATTGTCACAACAGCCAAACACGAAATCAACCAGTGATTACTGGATGATCACGTTTAATCTTTTCAGTTTCTTCACTGTTCCATTTAAAAAGTAATAACAAGCTGAAATAGTGCTAAACAGGAAATCTCAACATAAAACCTATTTGTATGGTCTCCGAGGAGCATTGTAGATCAATGAATCTATCCAATTTATGATCGCATTTCACTGACTTGACTAATCTACAAACTAGACGAATAACCTACAAACAAACTAAAATAAATGAATACATTGTTACTTTTGATGGTTGCAATGCCTATGAAGAGGATATTGTTGTGAGTGAGGGTGTCGGTGCGAACACAGATGGCACCCATCTCTCTTTTGAAGTATGTATGAAAATGTTGAGAACAAAATATTTGCATATTGCGATAAGTTAGGCACAAAAGTGTACTGCGCAAAGCAGGAGAAAAAAGTTTATTCCACATCCTTACAACGTATTGCTTATTTGAAGTGTGTAAATGGGGTCCACCTCGGCGACGCAATGAAGAATAATTTACTAGAACTGTCATTAAATGCATTTATGTCTTCCTTGCATACTGTTTGTGTTATTGGAGAAATAAGAATGTATTATGTTATTAAATACACATACAGTCACTACCACGTAGACACAATGCTGCCTCTCGTCGTGTCACAATGATACCATCACAGTTCAATTAACAGCAGCAATAAAACCGTTAATATTTAGTTGGACTGTGATTGTAATTAATTTTTTATCAATAATTAAATTCCGTGCTGATTTAAATATCAATTTGCCTAGTAATATTAGTGCCAAAATAGTTTCATTGTTCTATTCTGTCCAAAATAGGTAACAGTGAATATCACTAAGATTGCAAAGCCATGTAAAATATTTCAATAATTGATACTGTCAATTGCTAAAATGTCAATCAGGACAGCGTTATATTCTACATTTTCATCAGGGCATGACTAACAAATTTAACATGTGTCAGGTGACAGGCAATTTTACATTTGAAACCTCCACACCTTTTCAATGTACATTGTCAACAATTTGTTCCAGAGATTAAACGTGTATTAAAATGCAACGATTTTTCGTTACTACCTACGAGCTCCAAATAATACTCGAGTTTTTCAACAAAGACGTATATGGAAATATTTAGGAAACTTAAAGCTCTCAAGTGACTACTAGTACTCAAGCCAAAGGAAAATCCATATTCATGGATTAAGGCATGTACTATGTTTGAGACTTTTGGGCCATTTGGTATAGGAAGCACGTCCACACCGTGTACAGTTAAGACGCCCCACATGCGTACGTTCGTCATTATGTGGCATCATCTTACACTGGCAAGCGAAGCATGGTGTACGCCAAGCGCGCTAACGAAAAATTTGGGATAACCGTCACCCCTAAAGAGGAAATTCCTGCCGAATCCCCATAATATATGCCGAAGAACTTGCGGATGAAAGCACACAGCACTTTCTTTGCGACTGTGCACTGTATGCTTCAATCCGACATCGGATATTCGGTGCTCAGAAATTGGGACTGATACATTAAAATCAACGGCTACCCCAGCCAGCATTCTACTATTCATTAGATTGTCGGGAAGGCTCAAGTGTCAGAGCCTCACGGGGAGCCTGGTGACACAACAGCAATCGCAATAAGCGAGTGTACGAAGGGGGCGTCTAAAATAACTCATTATATATGGGTTCCTTAGAAGAATTTCTTTTATTTAATAAATTCTACCCCAAAATACATACATACATGCCGAAGAACTTATTCCATTATATGCATCTAAAATGACGACTTTTAAAACAGAAGTCGTGTGTGATAGAGGGGCTTTGGAAAGTCTATTAAGGGAAATGACACAATGCTGTCCCAAAAATGACTTAAAAATTTATGGACTTCGAAAAATCAAAACTGCCAACAAAAGTTCAATCCTCGGGCTTTCATTTTGTCATTGAGTTGAGTGCCTAGTGCTTAGCTTAAACACTTTTTTTGGAGTTTAAAGTCATTTACGTTTAAAGTAATAGCCTTTTGTAATCCATAGATGGTTCCCTGATCTAAGTCTGTTTATTCATATCAAGCGGATCGCACAACTTGCAAACTCAAACGTATTTGCGATTCGCCGTATGAAATCAAAACACTATTTATTCAATCAATCAATCAATTATTCATACCAGCTAGCATGAAACTATAGCCTTATCGTCATAACTTATAACACTGCTTTCCACTGCGTGTAGTTTATGTTTAAACCTGTTCATGTATCGAATTGTATAGGTGGTCACCCAAAAACATCCCAGATATCCGATAGATACCTTGTAGACTTTGGTGACGAATACGTGGATGAGTATGACCATTTATTTTATGCACCAACTTGACGGTATCCGTCATATGTATACTTTGAATTTGCAGCGTCAGTATTTCTACCTGAAACTTCTTACGAAATTAAGAACTTTTTCATGAATAATGTAAATGAATTTTAAGACTATGAGGAGCGTATTCTGTCGTCTAGCACTCTCTGCGAAAGTACGAATGTGCCCCGAGCTCGCGATATTAATTCTCAAAAATTAGATGTAGAGACCGGACGGACTGGCCAACGCCTTGAAAATATCGATCGTATTCATACAACGAGCAAATATATTTTTCATGCATTCTCAAGCATTCAAATCACAAACATACTTGTCGGAAACGTAACTTAATAGGATGTTCAAGTGCGCGCTATATACTGAGTTACAGGAGCCATATTTCCAATCACCATACCCAATAGCAATTTGAATACAGACTGCGCCTAAATTCCGCATTGACCAAGTCGAGCGACATGCGCAAATCTTTAGTATTGGATACAATGATCATACCGACACAATTAACGTTACTTTGTGTAGCTTTTGCTCCATCTGTGGTGGCGTTGTACGAATCCGATTCGGACCCCTTTAGATATTCCGTTACGCCCATCGAAGACTTTAGATCTGAGGAATTTCTCAATTCAAGCCACGAATTTGCTGAAATTCAGTCATACATGAAGACAGAACACCCATCATTTAAAAATACATATCCTCCAATTACAAACATATTAAACTTGTTCAACAAGAGAAATTGCCTCGTAGTCGTTGAAAACTTTCCAAACGTTAACCTTGGCACATCGGACTCGAGTGTGATTGTAAAAAGACCCCATATTGCAATATTCGACCGACCCCACTCAACATCATATGCAAGGTTCACACCAATTTGGATTCCTTTTGGATATCAGCATTCAAACAAAAGCACAAAACTAGACTTCGATTACAAAATCCACTGCGAAATCTCCAGATATTTGAAAGGGGCTACGTGTACTGAGAATCGCTTTTTTCAAAGTGGCGTAGAGGATCTCTGTATTAGATTAAAGTTTTTTGACTATGTTGTCAATACAAGACCATGGACATGCGAGGTTCACATTTCAGTTCAAATTCCTCCACTTTTTATCTCAAGCATGAAATACTTTCTTCCCTTCGACTACGGGGAATACAAATACGCAGCAATCTTTCGACCGGCGACTTTAGTAACTTTAAAAATGAGAATGTTTGTGAATCTTGAGCAATACCCAATCAGTATTAAGAGCTTACAAGGCTACGTCGCTGATTTTATGAAGTCAATATTCTATGACCATAGGGCCATCTTGTTTGCTCAAAACGTACCAGCAGAAATTGTGTCTGTAATGTTGGGGAAAACAAGTGGCAAATGGACTTACAACACAAGACTTATTTCGACTCGTTGGTTGGGCGATCGACGCATCGAGTTTAAATCCTGTGAGATATCAACAACTGGCAACATTGTTGCATTTTGTCCGATGGAGAAACCACTATCATGGGAAGTTATTGAGGACACTATTAGTAGCTCAAAACCCTTTACAAAAATTGGAAACAAAATGAGAATGTGCGGTGACCCGTTGTTTAGAGATTCACGCAGCAAGTCTGAATTTTCTGATTCCAGCGACCGCTTTGAGTCGGGTATCACATCTGTACTTTTGGACATTATGTCAAACGCCACAGTTGTGTTCCGATATACTGACGACACCTACTGTAAACATGGTCAAATTGCTATGGACACAAACTACGTTCATTCGAGTGTGGACGTGTTCATGCGCATCTTGCCAATTCGCAAGAATATCTCTCACATTTTTATGCTATCGTACATGGAAAAGGTTAATACGCTGGCCTTCGTTAGCTGTGGAAGTGGAAGAGAAAGACATTCGTTTGGATTACGCGAGTTGATAAGTATTTACGACCTAGCAATATGGGTTAACATTTTACTTGTTTCTTTGACATTGGCTGAAGTACATCGACGAATTTCGGTGTCTGCTTCCATCCATACGTCGATACATAATGGGATACTGGTTCATTTGATTCAAGTCCTAAAAGTTTTGCTTGAGCAAGGTGATCCTTTCAAATCTTCGTCCTGCACAAATCATCGTCTACGATTTACTCTTGCGGCAATTCTTCTAGTTGGAATCGTGCTGAGCAACGGGTACAAAAACAATAACGTTTACAACATGATTTCGCCCAGGAATTTGGTGCCGTACACAACTTTTAGCGAACTACTTGAAGACAATTTCACCGTTTATGTCCGTCCGAAGGTCCTCAGCTCTGCTCTATTCCACTGGGGATTTCAAGGGAGTTACGATTTTGAGGATTGGGTCAAGCTATTGTATACCTCCAGTTCACGACACTGGATTCGGAATAACCGAAGTCCCTTCTTCCAGGCATATACAGAAGTTTTTGAGTGGGACAACATTGCCCAAGATATTGGATCGTCCCAAGATGCGGTTGATATGCTACTGGAGCATTCCTTCTTGCATCCAAACAGTTCCATGACATGGACTGAAGTGTTTCTTAATCGAAGTTCAGAGCTTTATAGTGGCATAGTCAACAATTTGTGGAAGGGAGAGAATGAGCTTAAATTTTATGACAATCTTACTGAAATGCAGACGATTCTCTTGTTGAAGCATTTAGAGGTATGCAAAAAATCTGCACTTCTTCTGCCGCGACACGTGGCAGTTAGAGCTGCCGTGAAATTGTTTCAGAAACGTAAACATGCTTTCATCAATCTAGGAGAGGAATCGTACGTTAATCTCTCGGTTGGATTCCATATTCTGGGACATCTTCAGCCAAGAGTTTTGAAAAGAATTCAAGCATTTTTATTCTCCGGAATATGGGACTGGTGGTCCAGGTTCCTGAGTCAGACAGCGCGATTCAAGCCAGTCGTGAAGGACACATCATTGAAGCCACCCGACATGAGCGGAAATGTGACAAGTTTGTTCCTTGTGCTATTGTACGGAATTCTATTCGCGGTTCTTGTGCTGCTGTATGAAAGCAGCCATAAGATTTTCTGCGCACTTAGGGCCCTACTAAAATGGGCAATGGGTTTCTTTGTGCGTGTCCGCCGAACCGTTAGTTCTAGTATCGCAAAGGCATTAGACTGTATCATTGGAAAGTTACGGAAATTGCGAGTACCAATTTTCCAATGCTGCGTTCATGTTATTGATAACTAAAGCGATGACATTGAAGCTTCCCTGGAAATTCATTGCACGTTTTTCTTTATTTGCAAACACAAAATATTACAGCACGTTTTTGGTATGTTGCGTTTGAAGACTTTGTTAAAATTTGAAAATGAAATAACATATATGATTGAAAATATAAAAAACGACAAGAATCGTTTACTAAATACAATATGCTTAACCGTAGCGTCCTTCGTGGCTCACTGTTGTGTTGTGGATCGACTTATCTAGTGACGGAACGTGGACTAATAATGTGGATTGTTGCTGTTTGCCGAATAACACTACGTTTCTGCTTAATTATTTATAACTACAATCACAATATACGCATAAACTGTCTTATGAGTATCCTATCTAGCATGTCAAATTTGAAATGGTTTGTTACGTAAAAGCGCGTTAGAAAATAAAGTTTTATAGTAGGAGGAGTGCTTGATGGAGGAGTAAGGCGACCGATAGAATGGAAGGTTAACTAGAATGCAAAAATACAAATGTTCTTGTGCTCCCATCTTGCCACAAATATTCACTATGGTTCATATGGATGATACATTAATGCAAGCCTCAAATAATTCCTACATGTTTGCATGGCTATCAGTAGGACGAGGTAATTTTGTATATGGTTAATATGAATATGTCATTCTTTCTGTCTGTTTTGACTTCCCAACAATGCAGTTATTGTTTGTTTCCGGATTGCCGTAATGTCCTTCAATGATCATTAATCATTACCCGTGCAATAAATAAAGACCTACTTAGAAAACTATTCAAACAATATCTAACTGGAAAGTAACTATATGTCAGCTTGTTGAGGTGGTATGACAATATACATACATATGTTGCTGATATAGTTACGGGGGATGGAAAAATGGATATCATTGTGGAAATCCTTATCATCTTGCCGAAGTGGGAATGAAAAACTTGAAGATAATTCTGCTTTTCAATTCTGTTTCATTCATAGCTCAACGCCGTTAGGCCAATGTTACATCAAATCTTTTACTGGTGGGACAGGTTGTCCTCTTTCTGGTCCCTTAAAGGGTTTGATAAGGATTTGAAAATATTGTTTGAAATAGCTATTAAGAAAGTGAGTTTGTTTCATTGTGGAAGTTAAATGTCGGGTTGTTTCATGTGAGTGATGAACTTCAACTGCATGTTTTGATTTCTTGTCCTTGAAGTATCCACTGAAAATTGAATTTCGTATAATTTTACGAGTGTTCGAATAATTCCAGAATACTTGATTCTTAAACGGTTCAGTGTTGTAACTACTAACGGGATGCTCACTTTTGGCGTATTAGTAACTTAGGTGGAAGCTGTTGGGGAATGCTTTCTATGGAAACCAAATAAGAATGAAACACAAAAGAAATGCCCAGTGAGATCACTATATACATGTACATACACAACACAATATTATTTGTTGCACATCCAACTTGTCCTTTGGATGCATTTGCCAAAAATTCTATAGTAATTCATGTCGGCTCAATTACACTTATGGAAAAGCAATGTACATCCTTACAAAATACCGTACCTAATTTTACCACTATTGTACATTTTTAATACTAGCCGTTTACTATATGTATATGAACGAATACAAATTTCAAATTTTTGTCGTAATTTCTCGGGTAAAAGAATACGAAGAGAGTAGAACATATATGAATGGATCAGAATTCGATCTTCTTAAACAAAGGGCACGAGTGAGCTTAAAATTATAACATTGAGGAATTATGGTTTGTTATAGTTTCATCCAGAACTTGTGTAGTATACAATTACTATGGAGAGAGATAAATTAGTATGAGTAAAAATTGTGGCATCATGCGCTGCGCTGTAAATCATGTGTCAGTTTTCTGTCGCACGTGTACTGCGATCAACATTAATATTGCACGAGCTAACAGGAATCCACTTCTAATAATGATTCAAATGAGATTCAGCGCATGATCGCGGCTCGTCTGTCCATTATATTGGCATTCAGTGGAATGATTGACATATTTTTCTGTGCATGTTTTCTTTTAAGAAAAATAAATCCTTTCTGAATAACAAATAAAGGAAATCTGTCAGTGTTAATGAACCTATTAGTATTTACCTCCCTGTAAATTTTTTGTCTCCCTAGATGAAATACAATGAGAGGGACACGGGTGTCATTCTGAATATTTTGTGATGCACTTACGTATGAATGCATACTACTTTGTAATGAAATTAACTGCAGGTTAAGCAACTCTGCTGTTCCACATTAATACATATGTTAAAAGATTCCGTATATTCCAATCATTTTGGCAGCCAAATTGACAGACTGGTCCATTGCTCTGCACCATATCTTCAATAGCGTGATTATGATATAATTTTTGTTTTGAATTGAATGGACGCGTGTGTCAAATTCAAACGAGTTATATTTTATTCAGAGTAGTTCTTTGTGAGACAATGCTATTTCCTAAAATGAATAATATTTTGCTTGACAACTTACGCCCGAATATCTCATGCATGCTCCAATTAGTATTCAAGAATTTATTCTAGTCATCTTGCAAACTTCCATTCTGTTGAATTCACTGATATACTAGTAAAAGCGGTAAATAACTTTATAAAATAATACTGCAGCAGCATTACTGTTGAATACTTGATTAAAATAAAACTTGCATTATAATCTGTTTACGTTGGTGATTCAGATAAGTATAATATTAATTGCGTGAAAAATATTTCAATCATTTTCACCGTAAATTCATTATGCTGTCAATATGTTCATTCAGGCCATCATCATGCAGGCAGAACAATCGATGCTTTGCGCCATTCGCTTCAATTTGAATCAGTTCACATATTGTGCCTGATCTGAAATTAAGATAATAATTTCCATCCTTGTCAACAATAACTCCTGCAAATCAATAATCGGAGAAAAACAATTCGAAATGCGCACAAAATTACGTCAGTCATTTAAATTCAATGTCAACCTGAAAGAAAAGGTGAGCCACGCTCAAATCAGAACAACCTAGCACAATAGATAATCGTGATATTAGGAGTATGCTACTGAATACAAATTTTCACTTCTCAGTGTGGCGAAAAAACACTCAAGTTAAAATTCAATATTTTAGAGTTCAAGTCATTATTGTAAAATTAATACGTCGGACATAAAATGTGATGGAATGTTAATTTGAATGGAACTCATGAAATTTGACACATTAAATTATATATTATGATAAGTAGCGTATAAAGCTAAAGTCGATGGTGATATAAATACTAGACCATTACCTCAACATGATCATTCTGATTCCAGTATTTGATTTGTGCACACGGAAAAGAAGTACTGATTGTGTTAGAGACAAACACTCGTGACAATGGCAAAAATTAATTTGCTATTTATTTTTCAGGTAGTCGGAGTACTCTTCGTTACCGATTTTAGCGCAGTAAGTTTCTTGAATATGTATGTTTTTCTTGTCGTTTGAGTGTTGCCTTTGTCTAATTCGATTATGTTTGTACCAATCTAGGCTCAATCGTCTTCTATTATCCTCCCCACGTTTAAAGAAGGTTCTGCCGCCGTAATGGACGTACTCAACCTTGGGATTATAACTGAACTCAGCAATCTTATTGAAACATTTGGCTGCGCAGGGGTGATTAATGCAACTACTCAACTCGAGAACCTAAATGAAGATAATGATCTTGAAACAGTTAGCTTGTCGGAGATATTTGACAAAAAAGCAGTCCATTCGTTGCACGATACTCTCCGATGGATAGGCAACAAGTTAGACGAGTATGGATGCGACGCAGGCAATGTCATTCTGGAAGCAATCAGCCCGATGTGTAAGAACTTGGTGGCCAGATCAAATCACATGAAGACATCCTGTCCCCTATTGCAGAAGACAAGCTTAAAAATACCAGGAAAACTGAGTAGCTACCCACTACTAAACCTAACATCACTACTAAATTTACCATCACTTCCAAACCTACCATCACTACCAAAATTAGCATCACAACTAAACTTAGATATGCCCACAAAAGGGGACAAGGGGCACCGCATTCAATTATTGAAGATCAAAGGTAAACTAAAGTCCATTTAGTTTACGCACAATCACTAATCCCCTTGACTAATAAAGAGCTCACTTTTATTTCAATCGTTGTGGAATTTGGAGAGTACAAAATTGTGGTAACATGTTTGTGATTCACTTGAATCAAAATTTAAAATGCAGTTATGGACAATAAATTTTCATTGAGAGAATAGTTTCAGGGAACAAATGGTATTTTTTCCTTACAAACATTTCTTCCAATTCATATTCCGTTATTGATTATTATGTCGTTATGTTGCTGTCGTTGCAGCGACCTATCTCGACAAAATCTGCATTTTTGGTGGAGTTTAATGGGGCCGAAGGGAAGTGCTTTGCAGTGTTCCGG
Source organism: Sinella curviseta (assembly GCA_004115045.4). NCBI lineage: Eukaryota > Metazoa > Arthropoda > Collembola > Entomobryomorpha > Entomobryidae > Sinella > Sinella curviseta. The sequence goes on along the minus strand of CM023199.3, from coordinate 97,657 downwards.
ATCCCTCAGGTGGCCCTATTTTAGGAGAAATATGAAAAAAGTGTCCACAATTGTGGAAACGGTTGTGTGTACTAGAGCTCTCAGTTTTGCATAAAACAACACAAAAGTTGGCGTGGCATAACTAAATCTAAATTTTGAGAAGGGTGTTTTCTGAGTTTTTCGAAATATTAACTTTGAAAATTTGGCATTAAAACCGATTTGTTGAAAACCTTGCAATGATGTCAAAATACTGCGACGTGTTATGATTCAGCCCTGTCGAAAACCAAATAGTTAACAAAATATTATGAAATGGAAAAGCGTCTTGGATTAAGCAGTCGAAAAAATGCACTAAAACTAGCAAGCCATCTTGTTTCCTCATTGATGTACGACCAGTAACGATATTCACCTAGCGCACATTTCATTGCATTTCCGGTAGTCACTTTCCCAGTTGGAAGTGTTTAATTAAAATGTTTGCAATGGTCGTACTTGGTTTAGAAATGCATTTTAATATTTTCATGTACATATGCTGTGGATAAGTGAGTTTCGAAACCCTATACGACATGTTGGTATCATGTGTACCCGCATACCCTTCGCGCACTAATACATGATTCGAACATGTTGACTTGGGTGATTATGTTAACTTTTCAGGTTTTTTGGCATCCCATCTTATTAAAATTATTGTTCTTGAGCGACTAAGAGTTTCGTGTATTTACAACCCAATACATTGCAAACATACTTTATTATTTGTTGTGTGTTTGTTTACTTAAAACGCATTTCCAATAAAAATATAGAAGCTAATAAATGAAATAGCAGATTCATTTTTCAGGTTAAACAAAGAACGGAGATTTTTTTGAATTCAACTGCATTTGACTATCATATAAAGTGCCGACTTGAACGACCCATATATATTTTCGACGCTCCATTTTATTCTCGTTATACCTAGTCTGCGTATTAAAAGTGCCCCCAACTCAAACTACATTTATTGGCTAATCTTTTATTTCTGATTCCTCTAACTTTGCATATAAATTAAGTAGTTTATAACATTTTAGGGAAACACAATATATCTCAAAATAGCCTCCCCTAGCTTTCACACACGCCTTCGATCTAAGTCGCCCGGGTGGAACTGCGGCACGGATGGTTTCATGGGGAAAAGCGCTCCATATTTTCACATGGAACTTTTTTAATTTCTCCAAACTTGTGTGAAAAATAGAGCAGACTTCAGCCTACAACATAGGCCAAACGGAATAATCCAGCGGATTGAGATTTGGCGAACAAGCTGGCTAATCTTTCTTGGAAATAGAGTCAGGAACGGTCTCCATTAACCACTTCTGGACAATTTTTGCTTTATGCGCAAGTACTGAGTCTTGCTGGACGATCCATTCATTTCCGTTGAATAGTCTGAACCTCAGTGGTTGGAAAATGGGTTTCAGCATGTCACTGAGACAATTCTTGGGGCTGACCTTAACCCCACTTTAACAAAATGGATATTCGTCGTGTCAGCCCAGCTTATCCCTACTCACACCATGACACCAGCATAGTGATGACTCCTATACACTCAGCGTGTTACAGGGGGAACGTCCGAAAGTTGGCGAGCGTAAATCCTGCCGCTTTGCTTGTTAAAAGACGCTTCAGCCTTAAAAAACTTCTCATCGGTGAAAAAAATGCTCTTCACACGTTTAGCCCCGTGACGACATAACAGAGCTTTCCATCTTTCGATACTTCTGGCCTTTTGCGGAATGGTCAGTTAGTGACAAGTAGTTTTTTTGAAAGTTTTCAATCCCAGGTCATCTTTCCAGGCTTTTCGGATTCAGTATTCGCACGTCTCCATTTGTTTGGCCAGATTTTTATGTGATCGACAGGAATTTCGGCGAATTCGTTCTCTCAATGCATTTAGCATTACAGGAGTTTGCACTGAGCGTGGACGACCTGACTATTAACGTTTTTCAACACTTCCGGTTTCATGGTACCGTTTAACGGTGTGGTAAATTGACTGCCTTCCAATTCCTGAGTTTTTGAGGATTTTGAATATCTCTCTATTTTGCTTTCCACTGCAATCACGTAGTAAGATGGCAGCACGCTTGATAACCGCCTCGGTTATCCTATCTGATTCGAGACCATCTAGATCGGCTGATTTACCGTAAGTAGCTTAAATCTTACTCTTTCGAATGCTATGTCGCTTACCTATTTTTAACCATTATGGCTAACACAGTAGCCACTTCAAAAGTGGGGACACTTTTTTTGCGCAGACTAGGTACTAATGCAACTCACAGCTTTCGTTAGACAGCATGAAAGTTAAGTCGTTGTGCTTCATGGTCTCAACGAACATATTACTTTTCTGCCTTCAATGTCAGCGTTAAAAGATTCAAGGGCTACAAGCTTTAAATATCTTTGTGAATGTGAGCCCTTCCCGAGAACGGTAAACGGAAGTAATTGAGCGACGTCCCCCTTCACCAACAGAATGAATGAATGAATTCACCCCCTGTCTTGAAGTTTGATTGACCGATTTTAAATTTGACACCACGAATAATTGAAGAACAATGTAAACTGCATGTTTCATGAGAACACATTTTCATAATAGGTTCTTCTTCAGACAAAATATATAGCAATAAAGGATACATAGTAGAATAGCTTTCACCATTTCAATTTTAAATTAATTTTATAAGAGGCTATATTAGTACCAAAAGAGCTGAGCACAAAGTCATGAACACAATGAATTTCCAATCTCCTTCAAGTAACAAACATCTTGACACCCAGCCACTCTTGGTGAACTCTAAACATTATTATAAGTACAGCAATTTTGTTGGTTGTTGCCGAATGACAAGGTACATCAAGTGGTCAATAGGTGCAGATGAAAAGCTGTGAGTGAAGGTTACTTCATGCGATTATTGGCAAAATATAAATTTACATGCTTGTCGAATAAATTTATCTCTCTTAAAACACTATTTGCGCAATATCAACTTGATTTCATTAAATTGGGTGAAGTTTGCCTTATAATGCGCGAACATATTTTTGCTCTAAGATAACAATCAGAAATAAGACTGAAGATTCTCACCCTTTAGACCGCAGATTATAGTTTACTATTATATTTGTAAATTATTAGTAAACGAACATTACTTTTGGCACTACTATAAAAATCATTTTGCAAACAAACCTGTGTACACACAGACAGTGTCTTATTGTTCACTGTTGATTTTCAATCGTCGGTAACCTAAACGTTCACATTTTCTAATTTCAGCCCAATCATTTCTCGCTATTTTCAATGAACTGAGGATTTTCATTATAAACGTTTGAATCAGATCAAAACAACAAACTCTTCAGTCAAAAGTAAGTTTATTTTAAGACCAACAACGCTTATTGAAAATGAATTAAAAATACAGCATGACATAATAACAACCCAGTAACCTAGTTTCCCCACTTATCAGCAAGTATAACGAAATTGTAAAAACGTGCGTATTCATAATTCACAAATTATTAATGGGTCTCCTAGTTCCATTTACCAATCATTGGATTCATTTTTGAATATTTTACGGAAAGACTCTGTTTGTGGACGTGCTTGAAGCTTACATTTGGTTACATTCTGTTCTGAACCTTTTTGTCATAGCATTTGTGTATCCCATTTCTAATCCCTTTGAATTACCCAATGTCTCGGTTATCTTTAATGTCATGCTTTTAAAATATTTAGTTACCTGTCCGATTCCCAAACACCAATAAAACAACGACGATTGGTTATCTGTATTACCATTTAATCATTTGCCGTCCAAAGTTCTATAAATGAACGTTCATGTAATACAGAATGCATCAACTAGCTTTCAACATTTGATAACGTTGCGACATTTTCAAGATAGGTATGCAGCTTCAATACAGCTTCAAAGCGATAGCAAAAGTGATATAACAATCTAACTTGTGCGAACACTGGGTTATGTTTTCGGCCATGCAAATACCTTCCAGTCAATTTGAGCTACAAATTGAAGCTAGGAAATCGAAATATGAAATGAAGAACTTGATTGAAACTTTAACTGCAAACATTAGTTTTGTTTCCGAAATGTTCAAATAAAAAGAGAGTAAATAAATCAACTTTCACGTAAAATTTATGCTTACAGAGTAGCAAAATTTTATTAATTTCTTCCACTTTAAGCCAAGTAATAAATATTTAGAAGGACATGCAAATACCTAATTATGAGCTTCAAATGTGGAATACAATTTCACAACTTATTAGCTGCTGCTACAATTACAAATAATTTTGTCAAGTATTTTATTAACTAAATGCTAAATTAATGGGCTCATTTAGTTCACATTTTGGGCTTAGCCACCGTTGATGAGCTATCTTCGCCTTTTCCCATTTATTGTATGTAAAGGTTGAGAACTTATTCCTCGCAATAATCGTTTGTATACTAAACCCACATTTACATAATTCATCAGTATAATCATGAATGTTTAGCGCGAATAAAACTGAGAGACTATGAGGGCATTTTGTATCATCACGCATTTATTGACTTTCAATAAACTTGTTAAGCATGCAGGGGTGGGGTAAGAATATCATTTAGAAATTTGAAAATTTCTACCAGTCAATAGAATGCATATATTTGACTCAGCTTACTATCCGTTCGATGTGTCGGAAGACGAAATAGGAAATGTAAATTATAGTAATTTATTCAAAAGTTTTGTTCAAATTTGTATTTGGTAACGGACAACTCGATATATAAAAGGGCAATTGTAATGCAATTTTATCCCGTGCACATTTCCAACAACAAATAAAATTACAACCAAGTACATATTTGTGTGAAAAGTACATACAAACAAATTGATTCGCAAATAAAAATTGCGATTGGAAAGAATACTTCCTATTTACAAACTACACCCACAGTTTGTATAATTTATATCACACATGTCTTCAGAGCATCACCATGTTACGTATCAAATGAAAAAAAAATACCATGGAGACTGTTGCAACAAATAGGACACCTGGCTGTAATCATTTCCTGAGCGTGATCGTCAACTTGTGAAATCAATTTAGATGGCCGATTTCAAGCTCACACTATTAGCTGGTTTTATTGGAAAAGTATTTTACGTGGTATTCATTTGACAAATATTATATTTACTTAATATCTGCTAACTGGACAGCCTGGTTTCGTACCTCGAGAAAATGGATTTCGCACAATCTCATTGCTAGATTAATCCAGTGAGGCCTCAAAATGTTATGTTGACTGCAGGATCAGCCAATACTTAATGACTTTGGGAGGGCTAAAATAGTTACCTTGTTTGGACTGCATTTACATCAGATATTGACAGGCATGCAGCATGCCGTATGCTTCTACTTCCAGTATATAAACTGATGTCTAGCTTGAAAAATATGAAAGTAAGTGGCAACAGAAAATCCAATAAAGCAGACTGTATTTCGGAAGCTTCAACTTATGTACACCACGCGCAGTGAAGCATACTCCTTAGTTATTAGACACGGGAATATAAATAAATAATTTTTGTTTTTTGACAAGTCAGTTTGAATAATAATTTTATTTTAAAACCTTACTCCTCTCCAATTATCATGAATAACTTATTATTTAAAACAACATGTTGGCGATGGTTTATCTTGTTTAGCAATTAAAAAGAAATGTTCCGCGTAATTGGTGTCAAACGTCGTCATCACCAGCTCTTGTTATGGCCAGTGCCTAATGTTGTCACTCGGGGGCACTGGTCAGGCATATGGGAAGGGGGCCCATGTACTTTGTCGATGTCAATGCAATTTTTTGCCAGTAATTGATGAGAACACATATAGATTTCCATGATAAAACTCGATCATCTATCCTGTCAATTTTCCCAATTAAAGAAGCTTTTGGAAAGATTCCGTTTAAAAAATCTAATACTTGTTTCTCAAACAAGACGTATTTTGGGCTACTTTCGTTTCAAGCTAAACCGGAACGTTTGCTTTGTTGCCTCTATTACAGTAAAGAACAGTCGATACTTATGTCATGATATCTGATAAAACTAAGTACCATTTCCTACGGTATAGGACTGAAGGGGTCTACTGTTTTATAAGTCTCCAAAAGGGAAGATATATTAATAACGTTTACGCTCTAACACGCTTGCATATATTCACATAGTCGGCAATAAAGTAATGGTAATATCCGAGCAAATCCTTGCAGACGCATTTGCTCAAGTGAATACGCTATTAGTACAAGCAACTACCGCCTAATTTAAAATGAGCCAGATTTGAGAAACCAACGACGTTTCTGAATACATTGAGCTTTATATATTTTTCGAAAACGCACTGGATTTTGAATTGTTCAATTTAAAAACGTATCTGTGCTAGAAACCAATCAAAGAATACATCAAATTCAATTTATTTTACTATCCCCTGTTTGATCTAGATCAATACCAAACTGATTACCTTAACGGGCTTTTACATAAACATTTTATTATGGGTTTTTGTTGGTAGACGTTTCTCCTTTTACATGCAAAACCTCTTTGGCAAAAGTTGGAAAACTTATTCATGTATGCTAAATTCTAACAGTAAGGTTAGCGAACTCTCATCGATTTTTTTGGATGAAAATTTGCACAAAATTAGAAAATAGGGAGGTTAAAATGTGTGCAAATTTTTGGAAACTATGGTAAGCTGGTTTTTGAGAAATTCGAAAAAATAGGTTTTCTATGCATTTTTCTCCAACATTATATGGTATTTAGCGTGGGCAAACGGAAGGTAGAGAAGGTAATGTTACGAAAACACAGTATAATGTGGGATTGATTAGTTATGTGCGATTAATTAGTTGTGTTTTAAATTAGTCAAGGCGGATTATTTTTTTGTATGGGACTCGATAATTTTGTCGGATTTATTAGGAATGCTGGGTGACACGGAATTAATTAGTTATATGACAATATTTAGTTGGATGAGTTAATTAGTGAATGATTCTTTCGCGCTGATCAACTGATTAGTTCGGTAGCAAAATTCTCTGCCATTATACTGTGGTTTCGTAATTATAACCTTCTCTACCTTCGGTTTGCCTACGCTAAATACCATATAACTTCTAAATTCGTTTCATACTTTCAGCGAAACAGTACAAAGAATGTACAAATGACCTTCTCATTCATAAAGTATATATTCCGAGGATGCCTACTGATCGGCATAACCAATATCACCATATGTTATTGGCTGTTTCAAATTGACTGCTTCAGAATGTTTTACATCGATACCCCGCAAAAAGTGGTGACGGTGGAAATAATATTACGGGAAAGAGGTGATAAATGAAATGTTAAATGGTTGTTCTTGTTTAATAGGATTGGAAAGTAACTACATTGACAATATCAGCCTGGTACAATAGGATTACTGCTTCCCCTGTAGCTTACCTTTAACATGGACATTAAATATTCGTCCGGTATTGGGCGTTACAGTTTAAGTTAACTAATTATTTGGACATACCACATTAACCAAGAACAGTTTTTACATACGTACTTAATTACGCAACTGCGAGGAACATGGTATCTGTTTAATTGTTGACAGCCGTAACAATTTTAGGCAGCTTGATAATATAGCATCATGTAATTGACAGCCAGGTGGAGCTAAAACGACACTTTCGCTGTAATAATTCCTGCTACATATACACCCATCTATGGAGGGATCTATGGAGGAGTTCGAGTTCCTACTATCTGGTTCACTGTCAGTAAGTTACACTGTGTCATCAGTGTAACTATCGTCTCCTGCTTAATGTACTTTGTTTCTCGAGTTTCAGAAATATCATCGACAGGTTCCCCGAAAATAGGTTCACCACTGGGTGATGAATATCAAGATAACCAATTATGACATTATGTTAGCTCACATCTCTTTCTATTTCTTGTGCTCCATGGGAATGGGGAAATTGAATGGATTTTTGCCTGTGACTGTCAGAAAAAACACGTTTTTAAGCATACAATTATCCAAACGTTTTGACCAAGTTGATTGGATGAAACCTTTCAATTCAAATGTTTCCAATGATTGCACCGATTTGGTTAAAAAAATATCGACGACAAATGCATATAAGTGTTTTACAAAAACTGACATTCGTTAAATCGATTGGCATAAATTGGAATCATTGCTCTTATTATTTGTTTTAATAAGACTTATTCCAGCAGCTTGCATTATAGTGTCCACATGATTAGTAGTGCGAAATAATAAAAATGCGATCACGTATATTTTGGGTTGCTCAATTCAAATGTTTCCCAGGATTCTACTACTTTGTTTAAGAAACGCGACGACAATTGATTATGTGCAGTCCAAATTCAGTTAGTTAAACTAGGTTTCGACCTTCACTTCCAATTATTTGTGAATTACATTACTTTTACAATATAATAACCACCCTGAAAAAAGTGTTTTTCAATAGTAGATAACCCTTTATCTAGATGAATGGTGACATTCAATTCACCTTTCAAAACACTAATCTTCGATCAATTTCCGAAACAATATATCTTGACCCTTTCGTGACCCGTGAGGGTTAGGGAGCCACCACTCCGACAGTTGGTCAAATTGACCCATAGTGCCGTGACAAAAAATGATCAGCATAAAATTCTCTATCAGATAAGCGAATAACCTTTTTTTGCCATAAGGATGCATGGTGACCTCCTCCGCCACCATACCCGTGGGGTTGACCCCCGGAGGCCCAAAATCAATACCGAATTTTCCCATGACCTGAGGTACCTCTATGCCAAGTTTGAACCAAATCGGTCAATGTTAACATAAGTTACAGTGCTTACAGACTTACGGACACACAGACACACCGACACACAGACAGACAAACAGAACAATCGCAATAACTACCTATATAAGCATTTCGTGCTTCCGGTAGTTAATAATACAATGTACATTCTAAGTTATTCCATTCTGATTTGTCTCAAGTGTGTCATTAATTCTCATATGAATTCTCACCGTTGGTTCCTTTCCCTAGATGGAGATTCCTTCGCACACTATAATCCGTTGTTCGAACAATACGATAGTAGAGGATTAAAAAATTTGAAACAGCTAAATTATCTAAATAACGGCTTTCATTTTTTATATGGACATGTGTGCATTATTTTTCTGCTCTTTGTTCAATTATGAAACTATATATAATCGTCGTACCAAATGTTAACAACACCATATAACAGCATGAAGATTTGCGATCGTTTCTTCCTCCCTATTCGTTCCCCAGTATTTCTTTATGCGAAGTGCCGATGGCAATAGTGCAATCATCTTTGTCGTTAGTGCTGCCAATAATACATTGTTAGAAACAATTTTTTGCTGACCGTCGTTCAGTTGTTCTTGTAACCTTTTTTGTTAAAAGTAATATTAAAGTTAAGATGAGAATCTGTAGGTGAGAGTACAAATTAACTCGTCAATTGACGAATATATTATAATTAATTTATATTTATAATTATATTTATAATTTGGACATGAGTTAGCTGAGGCAAATTTGTTGAACACTACTTTATTATACTTTCTGAAGGTTATGATAGATTTCTCCCTGAAATCGAGCAAAAAATTGCAATTTAATTTACTCAATGGATTATGTTTCCCGCGTCCTAGAACAGGTTATAATTTATAGAGGTGCTTAAGGAAGTTCATTGAATATTATTTTTTATTTCATTTCATGTTCATCTGATATCATTTGAAATTCACTCCATCTTATTGGAAGGCTATGATTTATTCACCCGTTTGTAAACGGAATAAACAATAATCCTGCACAAACCAATTTTGCCAACGTATTTTTTAGACAATGATACGAAAATCGCGCTACCCAAATGGATCAGTTTAAAAAATAATGTGGTTTCTGACAATAATGGTTGCAAGAACAACATTATAAAATCTTTGTTGTCCTTCCAAATAATTCCAAATATGCCATCAGCAGAATGCACTTTTCAGCTTCGTCCATTTCGATACATTGTTCGCTGACTTATAAACCTGTTTTGTCCGGAGCAGGGCCAGCACCTATTGGTTATACATATGTATTCAAAAAGTATGCCAGGCTTAATAATTTATTTTAGGAACTAGATTACTTGGAAGCTAAAAATATTGAAATTCGTTTCTAACATATCCTGCTTTCATGTTAAAGCTAACATTTAACCCTCTATTTGAGTACATGACAATACAGTTAAATGCCATTAAAATAAAACATTTTCTCAATTCTAGCGTCAGTATTTCAAAACTCAGATTCAGAGAGGTTCGTGGCAACAGATACAGTAGCAAAAACAGCAAAAATAAGCGACTTTGAGCATCCGTTTATAATTTCATTCATTCAAGAGGTTCGGTACGATGGTTCTGAATTTACCTTTCACCGTGAAGTTTGTGTACACTACAATGTTCCAAATAATTACGGTATTTGCCGTACTATCTTCGGCAAACGCCGGTGAAGGACCAGCTTGTCGTAAGCGTAAATTATCGTACAGAAATGCATTACCACTGCCGGAGTTACCTGAACATGAATTTTATTTTTTGTTGAGCTTTCCGAGACCCGTTGAGCCATGACCGGCCACTGGCCATTGACTTTAACCTGGATCCGATGGTTCGACTAGACCCTGGGAGCACAATCAGAAGTCTGTCTGTTAGCGGCCTGTCTAGTCTCAACTACGTCATTGGCCCAAATCATCTTATTCGCGTCGTCCGTTTCGAAGTCATGCTGCAGCAAGTGTCAGTAAGCTGCATCTACAAAGCCACTGGACACATTGATCTGAGTCCACTCAGTGAGGATACCGTACCCCGTGGTGACATTGAAGGCTCTGGCAGAGCAAGGGTTGACGCCAATGGCATTCACGTTAAGGGGCATGCGACGCTCCACAATAACTATTCACAAATATATAATGGTAGTAAATACTTGTAACATGCCAAGAATTAATTGACAGAAATGACATATTGATTCAGTGATTGAATGTTCTCTTGCAGCTCAGGACGGAACCAAAACCACACCATCATTATTCCAGTCAACAAAAATACCAACAGAACAGCACAATACAAGGGCTCCCCACACCAACACCACTACCACAAAAATCCTTCAATTGGAAGAGCATATTGATAAGAACCAAATTTCTGATTCTGCTTTCTATTCATCCAAAACATTCCATGCTACGCAGCATGAGGCGAGAAAGCAAAAAGGTGTGGTTTATGACTCTGGTATTTATGACTAGTTTGGGCATTTATTACCGATTCTAATGAGTTCATGATTTCTTTATATCTAACTTAGGCATGGAATTCATTCAACCACCAGTAGTAACCACCGGAGAGGATCAAGCGTTCGAGCTGGATGAAATAGACAGGTTCTAATTGTTTTAAACATTATTTGTGTTGGTCATGTTGATTTTAAAAACGGTTATTTTTATCTTTGAAATTATGCAAGCATTCGCAGATTGAAAAAGCTGGAGCGTCAGCATCCCATCACTAACAAGCAGTATCAACGTGCCGTGAAAAACTGTATGCGTATCATGAGTCGTTTTATAATACTGACATCATGAGTGAGCTGAACGTACGACCCAAAACAGAGTGTGATAAAAAGTATTTTGCTCGAATTTCTTCATATCCCTAAAATCCATAGATATAGATACCTACAGGTTTATGTACGCATGGATATAAACGTTGAAAAGTATCCCGATATATCTATATATAGTGGAATATTATGATATATTGATATAAATAGACTTTTGAATTCATGTACAAAATAGTCTTTCGTCTTGATGGTAAAATATGCCAACTCGCAACGCATACGCACCAGTTTTTTTACAATCATTAGCAATGTTGTGTTTATATTTAATTTCTTTGATGGTTCGGCTGCAAAAACAAAATAAGTTCATTCGTTTCTTTTCAGTTAACAGTCATTCCTCACATACGTTCCTAGATGGTTCACTTGAAAAAACAAAATAATAATTTAATTCCATTCTTTTTAGTCAACCGTCAATGGTGACATGTAAAATACACATAATATGAGCTTCCATTCTTAATTTTGAGGTTACATGGAAGGAAGAAAATGGAATTAAATGAGTTCCCAAATCAAATAGATTTTTTATCCACAGAAAACTTATGTCCACCAGGACTATCCATCTCATTATTTGTTATTTTATTACTGCTACTGCGCCTTTAGAGCTTTACGAATATCCAGTAATACATTATTACAATACTGCAGTTCTTTTTTAAAAGCGTGGTTCATTTGTCCTAATGTTGTACTACACTGATATAAATGTACTTTAAGTATAAATGTAATGAAATATATAATGTATTTATACCCTGTTGTTTGGTATTATTTATGAGTATTTAGGTATTTCTTAAAATAATGACATCCTTCTTCCTAACAGAAATAAAAAATTCTGGAAATATATAAAAATATATTGAATTGATGTGGATTGTTATTAAATGTTGAAAGAAAATGAACATTTATCAATTCATGACAAAGCTTGTCATTTGTCATATTGACAACATAATCATTAACAAGTCCTTGCAACTTAATTTGTAGTGTATTAACAGTATTGACAATAGCATGGAAATGTGAGTTGCGGAATATGCATTCATCCAGGCAGAACTGCTCAGTTTATAATAAATATAATAATGCATCATGTCCATTTCACAATAGTGAAAGTAATAAATGGTTGCACAATGTGCTACTCTTCTTGAACAGTCCCGCAATACAATCATGATGTGTCGACTAGCATTTTACCAACTTGAATTTCACACAAAGTTTGAATAATTTAAGAAAAAACATGCATTGAAAATTATTTTGATGAATATGTAACATGGGTTGACATTTAAATATGCAAGATCCCCTCTTTTTTTAAATTCTGAACCCGTTGGCTATAATTATTAATTAGCAACTCATACCTATGAAGGATTCAGTTAAATATTTCAGTGTACAACTGTTACATATCCATGTAGTCACTAAACATTTCAGTGTATAACTATTAATTTTTATTGTGTAAGTGAAATTTTTCAGAGTATCACTCTGAACGTCAGACAGTCCTACAAAAAATCCTATTTGATTAACGTAAAGCAACAGCTCGAAGGTGACATTCTCGAAAGTCAATCGTTGTCTTTCTAATGTAAAAATAAAGAAACGCTAAAAACCACTCTTTCAATTTACAGTATCCACAATTTTATTTTATACTTTTCAAAATACAATTTTTTCATTATTTTCTCTTATTTACAAAATACACTTATTCATTATGTTCTCTCATTTATAAAATACACATTTTCATGATATTCTCTCATTTACAAAATATATGTTTTAATATTCTCATGTGTACACAAACCAGATTTATTTATCATTCATGTTTTCTATAAACTCTGTCATTACAAAAGTAGTTATTTCGCGACTTACAGTATAAGTAACCGTCTGCGTTGTCGACGTTGCTGCTGCTGGACTGGACGAGGAGTGAGGATTAATAAACCATCCCCAATGCTCGACGAACACTATTTCTGACAGCATTTGTGCCATGACGGTCAACTGAGCAAACAACGAGGTTAATTAATCGGTCGGCATCACTATTCATTGGAAAGTTTAAATACATATCTCGCTGCTCTCCGTGGATGTTTCTGATTCTTCGATTAAGATGAACCATTGGAAAGTTTTCTCTCAACATTGTTGTTCGTAGTATAACGTCACGACAATAAGTCTCTGGGATTACATTTCCTGAAGATGGTTGAGCTTCATTCAATGACTGACTTGGATGTGGTGGTGGAACGACTGATGCATAGGGCGGGGACATGGATGAGAAAGTTGAAGGTATGGCTGAAGAAGTTGGCGGCATGGCTGAATAAGTTGATGGCATGGCTGATGAAGTTGAGGATGTTGAAGGCATTGCCGAAGAAGTTGAAGGTATGGCTGAAGAAGGCTTGGCGCAGGAAGTTGAAGGTATGGCATCGGAAGTTGAAATCATGGCTGAGGGAGCTGAATGGGTGACTTGCGAAGTTGAAGCAATTGTTGAAGCAATATTTGTAGCAATTGCTGAAGAAGTTGAAGTTCTCAAATCTCTGCTCCATTCGTCATAAAGCCAAATTCGTTCTGCTGTTGTCGTGGCCATATGCCTTACAACTGACCATGGCAAAGTCTTTAGGTCAATTGGCTGCTGATCTATTGTCAGTTGACCAGAGTCGGAAATTTGGACCAAAGGGATATTTGACCCGATGGAAGGATGTGGACCTTCTTGGAATGACTGAGATGTTGTTGGTAAGCTGTGTGATGCAGCTAGAGGTTCCCCTTGCGGGGTATTTTGTGGTGGTAATGTGGCTGTATCAGTCCTGTTAGTAAATATTCCTGCATCAGAATCATCATCATCCGTCAGTAGATGACAAATAAACAATTTCGGGAGACACATTCTGACTTTGTGCCGACGCGTGCACATCTCTTTCTACCTCCGGTTGCACATCTCTCTCTACCTCCGGTTGCACATCTCTTTCTACCTCCGGTTGCACATCTCTTTCTACCTCCGGTTGCACATCTCTTTCTACCTCCGGTTGCACATCTCTTTCTACCTCCGGTTGCACATCTCTTTCTACCTCCGGTTGCACATCTCTTTCTACCTCCGGTTGCACATCTCTTTCTACCTCCGATTGCACATTCCTTTCTGCATCAGACTCGTCAGAGGAAGAAGATTGCTCATAATTATATGCTTCATCTTCTGAATACATTTCTTCATCTTCGTTAATATCGTCACCAGAGTCTTCGGATGTATTGTCATCAAAAACCATCCCTTCAGCTCGCTGAGTTGGCCGAGTTGGTGCACTGTCCATAGTGACATTTGCATTTTCGGGTGGTGTTAGTACTGCAGCAAAGTATTCCGATATTTCATTGCAGGAAGAAATGGATTCACGCACAATTAATTGTTCGTGGATCCCAAAGAAGACCTTGTGGAATATCTTGACCACCAACTTTCTTTAAAATCGGATACTCCGATGGATTCAGAAGTACGTATTTGTAGCTTCTCCCTTCCATCTCATTACGACGAAATGCAGATTCCCATCCAGCATTATTGATGACTCTCCGAGGATCTAAAAGGGTTTATTTTAAAGAAAGTTAAGTTTTATTTAATCATCTATAAGCTTTAAAAGAAAAATACTGCAAATATGGATAAAGGAAGTAAAATGTTTTGTCTCTGACGTACCTTTATTAGTATCCTCGGCATAGAAATGCAAGCCCATATCCTCTAGCAAATTCATTGCATATGCTCGATAAAATGCAAATTTTATTCTCGCCACGGCATCACAGTGACCTTCATGCGGGCATGGCCTAGTGTGTGGGCATAGAGTACACGGATCAATTTAATAAAGAGAAGAAATTCCGTCACGATGGCGTAAATTCTTAGGATCCACGTGTTTGTCAATCAATTTGAATCCTGGACATCTTGTGAAGATTCTGATACGCGGATGACTTTATGTATAAACTGGCTTTCCACGGAATTTCGGACCATCTCTTGATGGGAAAAGCAATCACCATTTTGGAGCATTGATATGACCATTTGCATATGCATAAACAAGAGTGTACGCATAATTGTTATATCGCTGACACGAGTAACTAACAAACTCAGGGACACGTGTAATAATACGATGCTGGCAGAAATGGGTGTATGGTGTTAGCCTAACTGGATCATAGTCTTCGCCCGGAATTGGAACTTGGCCCGGGGTCTGCCATCGTAGATAAAATCCCGTACACCAGTCTGGTTTTTGGTCCGGAAGACGAGCGACAGTCGCTTCGTATTCTTGGACCGTGGGATATTGGTGAGACATCTTGACTTTTGCTTCACTTTGACTATTTGCACTTTGGACTGTTTCACTTTGAGGTTTTGCACTGTTCTCTTCTATTGAAGATTTTTTACTTCGGATTTCCTTTACTGTTTTCTTCCACTGAAGATTTGTTACGTCGGATTTCCTTCACAGAAGGTTTTTACTTTGAGTTTATTTCGCTTTCAGATTTTCAGTTATTTTTTTGCGTTCACTTTTGGTTTCATTTTTGATTTCACTTTGGTGATATTACAAAAACTTAATATTTTACAGTAACAATTTCGTGTTCAACAAAACTGACTGAAATAGTAGAAACATTCAGGGAGTAATCCGAGAGACTCGAGTGTGGATGAGCTTCCAAAGAGTACTGAACGTTTCTGTAACTGGTATAAGTTGATTGCAATGTATGACTTACTATGACGATAATATATTGGCCCTTCCCCAAGAGAGTAGACACTCCCATAACCGGAGCTAGTTTGCTTCATTCCTCCATCTCTTCCTAGTAAAATACTGAAGGAAATATAAATAAAAATCAGTAGTGGATTCAGTCTGTAATTGTAGATCCGTTTGAAATCAATGCAAAATGGATGGGGAATGTAAATGTTCCCGCTGTAATCTATTTTGCCCCAGATATAATTCTTTAAAAACAAAATTTCTATTAAAGCAGGCAATTTACAACCCGTCCGCAAACTGCTGTATACGCTGGACAAATGTGTCCGTTTCTATCGCCTCTCTGGTAATTGAGTGTGATTCTGTTACAGACAAAAGTATCATATTATCTGACTGTTTCCTACAAAGTTTATCAAATAATTTTCGCTTGTTTTCGAATCAAAAGCAAATCTGTAAATTATTTCACAGTAAATTTAGTGAATTGTGCACTAAATGTGAGTTGAATATTGTGCGATTCTTTGAACAGTTTTGTCAAACACATTTACAAATAAATGGAGATATTACAATCAGCGCTCTGAAAACTTATTTTTATACTCTGATGAATCAAGAATTCTCGCTGTGCTCATTTGGTTGTACTTCCATGATTTATGACATTTTGATTCTTGGAGTAAATGCATCACAGCATAAGTGATTATTATAATTATTGAGAAGTGTACAAATGTCTAAATGCCAATTTCCATAAAGTACAATTGCGGAATATGGATAAGCTCAATGTCAATCGTTGCATAGATGATGCATTTTACCGATACAAAATGCCCAGAATTGAAACAAAATTTGTCGGAAAAGGAAAAAAGACCGAGCTCTTGAATATAGAAGAAATAGGAAAAGCGTTACTGCGTCCAAGTATACGTAAGTTATTACGCTGATGAAGAAATTCTAAAATTGGAAATAAAAAGTTCCTGAAAATTCTATCTGGACGAAGAATGTTACTCAAAAGATGATTTTGTAAATTGCAGTTAGTGTGAAATATTTTGGACATAAGCTCGGTGCAGGAATTCATGGAAAGGATAAACTTCTACTGAATCGATATCACGATTCCGAAAAACTGCAGGATTTGTTGGATGGATTTATTCGCAAGTGTGTACTCTGTGCAGTATGCGATAATCCAGAGACGGGATTGAATTTGAAACGGGCAAACGTTGTCAAGAGATGCAGAGCGTGCGGAAATTCGGCGAAGTGAAAGGATGATCGTCTGGTCCATTTTATTGCCAACGATTCAAGTAAGTTTCCCGGTATTCTGTCCATTTTTTCTGGTGTGAATAAATTTTAGCACACTTTTTCTACAGTTTACATCTCCACCACCACACCAACAAGAAACCAAAAGGATCAAAAAGAAACCAGAAATGAAAACAGGTCGTCATCGGATCATCGGCGTCGTGCTATAAAGGATGCATATGAACGGAAAATTGTCTCTGAAACTAATACTACCGATTGGGCTCTGCCATTGACTGACGAGGCAATTAAGCAGCGTCAGAATGAGTTGTGTTCATCTGTAAAAAAGCTAGTATTGATGGATTTCTAAACGTGTGCATTTAATAAAATGTGAAACAAACGTACAAGCGGACATATTGCTTAATGTTGTACCATGGAGTCATTATAAATGTATGACGGACATACATACGCATACATGCACATTTGTATAATTAGATGACAGCATACAAATTTGCAAAGAGAGCAGAGATGAGTCTCTTTTTCTCCAACTTTACTGCTGAAGCCCATGTAACAATAATATGTAGTAGAATGGCTTGGTTAAGAAATCGAAAGATAAGGAATGAAGATCATGCATTCAAGAAGACAATATGGTATATGTGAGAGCAAAGTACTTACCTTTGATTCGTTGGAAATTTATTTTGTAAAGTCCAAGACGTTATATTTAATGTCATCGTGCACCAAAATACTTAAATAAAAATGTTTATCATTAAATTGTACTGATTGTGCATGTGAACACAACCAGTCCTCATTCACAAGGAATAAAAAGGTAATTAAAAGATAAGATTATGTATTACGATAAATTAGTCGGTAATTCCTAAGTTAAGATATAATGCGCAATTAAGACTAATCCACTTTATTTTCCTATGAGAAACTTTATATTCTCACTCTTGTTCTCCTTTTAATTAAAAATGAAAACATCTTCCTATAACTATACTATCCTTCCTATTTTATGGTAGATATATAGAACTCAACCTGTATGAATAAAATCAATCTTCAATTTCTTTTTCTTCAATCAGGTTTTCCACTCCTAAAATATTCCAGTTCAAAGCGGCCTTTATTTTTGCTCTTCTTAAAACAACTAATAGAAATTGGATACTTTCATCATCACATACAACTCATCATCAAATCTCTTTATTTTTGAACATAGCATAAAAGGCTATCAGTTCAAAGTGGTGACTTTCCTCAGTTGGCTGAATTCCTCCGCCTTTCCGCCCCTCCAGGATCGAAAGGGAGAGCTCTACCTGAACACACCATGGCACCAACACAACCTCCACCAACCAAATCGGCTCGTCGTCAGGCCAAGCGCCTCGCTGTGGCTTTTAGCCACCCTTTGGGCATACCCCATAATACCCAACGTGACTTGCCTCCATACCTTCGTCTCTATTTCCCCCCGTCTCTAGGAAAACGATATTCTTTCTCAACTTTTCTCCAAACGTTCATCGCCTTTGCAGCCATACAAGCTTGGTCAGATTCAACCAAAATACGCTGCCTCCGCCAGAGTCTTCGTGGGATTCCCCTACTAGCTTACGAGGCATTAAGACACCATTTCGGACGTGTACAAGTCCCGTGGGATTACTTCATTGAACATCTAATTGCACTGTTACATATCAGACATCATAAAATGGATAAATTTCTCCGCCAGTGTACTTGCCCCATTTGTGTAACTATCGTGAAGAAACGACCACCTCCACAGTTACCTACATACACGTGCCAACCTGCTGAGAGTGACGACTATTCAGAATCACCTTCATCGTCCCCTCCGTCCGCTTCCACCTCTGTGCCTACAGCTGAGGTCGACTACTATGTTGAGAAAGTCATTGTAAAGAAGAAAAGTGATCCACCTCATCAATCCCCTTTCCAAGAAAATGATTACAATGAACAACCTTCAGAGTACATTCAACCAGAGACTCCCATGCCAACGCCAGATCCATTACCACCTTATACCACACCACCTTATACCCCGTCGCCGGGACCTACCACTTTCATCAACAAAGGTCACCTTACTACCTGGAATACTTACAATGAAGAATTAACATTTTTATCACCAATGCAAATAAGCCCTATATATCCTAACTTTGAAATGTTCTCGGATCCCAACCACACCATTTATTACCAAGGAACTCCCCCTTCTCTCAACTCGGCTTCCCCTCACTCTTCTATTCCTACTATTACTACTCAACCTCTTCGTCACCAATAAATTTTCACACACACCTCTTCGTCGATAACGCGTCTCTACGAAAGGATCCTCTTCGCGACATATAAATACACCTTCTCCAGAGTCGACTATAATCCACTACATACCGGTCAGCGCTTGCTACAAGACGTCTCACTACTACCATCGTCGTGATTACTAAGGACTCACGAAGTTTCACAGGAAATCTATAAGAAGTATATTACGAATAAAAAGAAAAACGAACAATTTATCACACCATCTACATCTTCATATCATAATGGAGTGTTTACAGCAGAGAGTCATCATCACCGTTCTTCTCGTCTCAATTCTCTCACCATCCGCGATGTTGGTGGATATCCAAACAACGTCAGGCTACATCTTGAGACCAACATTAACCAAGTTAGTATTTTACACCAAATTTGTTCAGAGGATATTCCCCATCAATTTCTATTCATCTCCCGAACACGACACCCTCTATGAAAAATTCCACTCTTTTTGTGACTCTAACACCACCCTAGAGTGTCACATTATAAGTTCTTTAGTAGCAAACTTGAAGAATATTAACCAGCGACTCACCACCATCGCCCAACACCTATACTTATCCCAGAACACTCCAAATACCTTCTCCGAAACATGGGAATTACCAATACCCCTGGACTCTTCTAGAGAAAATGACGACCACCAAGGTTCGGAAGAAGATTCCAGTGAAGAAAAAATGAAAATTCCACAAAACGTGAACAGGACTGAACGACAGATCGTGGTGGGCTCTTTAGCCCTTCTTTTTGGAGGAGTTGTTTTATCACAATGGTACAGCAATTCGCAAACTGATTACTCCAGTGTCATCTCAGAATTACGTGAAAGGATCGATACTAACCATCGTCAGTTTATCGACGCTGTGGACAAAATCCAAGAATATGAAATGCTACAGCAGGCCAACCTCTCCTCCTTCACGTCTCATGTTACCCAAGATCTGCGTATGTTGGCCAACCAACAGGATCAATATACAACTTATATTCGTGATCTTATAAAAGGCTCTTCAAGACACCTATTGATAAGCCACTACATTTCTAACCTATTGGCCAGACACGTGGAATTAACACAATATGAACAAATTTTAAATAACTGCAGAAACAAGATAATCCCTATTACGGTGCTACCACCATCAGTACTACAGGACGAACTAGCCAAACTCCAGCTTCATCTTCTCCAGTACAACCACACCTTATCATTAAATTTCCGTCAGATGAGTTCGTACTATCATCACCAACTAGTACGATGTTCCTTCAATACCAAGACACGACTCATCTTGATCCATGTCAACATACCTATTGTACCTATAGGATATGGATATCAAGTCATGGAAATAATCCAATTACCATTTCTACGGAACTCTACATCGGTTTGTCAGCTCCCACCATTTGACAAATTCTTCCTACAAATTAATGATAACTTCTATCCCTTCCGGGACAACACCAATTTATGTAATCATTATACTGGATTGTGCTATGCATCACCCGAGTACCTCAAACACCATCTAATTGAACATCCGTGCCTGAAAGAACTCCTACGAGGAACTAATAGTGCTAACATGAAAGCTGTATGTGATTTCTCATGTCACCCCATCTCACCTACCGAGCTATACATTCAGGAACTTATTCCCAGAACATATACCATCACTACAAACCTCCCGGATCTCCAGGTTGATTGCCCTAATAACATATCCAGACTTTCTACCACCATTATTGGAACCACATTTGGCACACATTTCCTCACCATTCCCTGTGATTGCGAACTAAACTCTCCCAACCGTACCAATATCATTCCCAAGTCACTCCCGTGTTATGATGCAGTACAACGAGTCGTCCATACCACAGTCATCCCGTCTCTTTGGGTTCAAGGAAATATAGTCCAACAAGTCGCCTTAACCACAACTAGGAATTTCCCTGGGACAGGACAGGTATATTCTAATTTAACAACTCTACTCCATCCAGCACTTTTTTCACCTCCGGAAACTGTTGAGTTCTCATCAAACTCACCATGGAATGCAGTACTGACCTATTATACAGTCGTCCCACAGTGGGCCCTAGTACTATGGAACCTCATGATATCCATCATCATGATATATGTTTTAAGACGAATCCTGAATCTGCCTACTCCATCATATTTTCCTACAGCCAGGGCACTCAATCTATTACCAGCGACCCCATGTTCAAATACACCTGAATTGTTTTCTCATCATGTCATTCTATTTGGCATTATCATCACTACCATCATTACGATAGGATGTATCCTGTTTCTCTGTGTCTTCTTCATCTCCAGACGGAAGAGAGGCACATATATTGGGTGCGTGAGTGCTCCCTCAGAAACACCACCATTAACGGAAAGAAGGAATAGAAATTATGGACGGATAAATTCCAAATACGCCTCCACTCCTCTGAACAATCCTAACTTAACACCAACAGCCCCGCTTGCCTGAACTATACACAACAACCATCAGAAGGAAATATCCACCCCGCATTCTTGAGACTTCCCTTTCTTGCTCTGATTCATCTCTTGCTCTGTTTACTACTCCAGTTATCCCTTCTTCCATGCCGTTGTCGCAGCAGCGTGTATGGACCTATGTAACCACAAACACAGGTTTGAGCACCCATCTTGGTGTCGTCTCCCGTTATAATGAACATCTAATAGACTATGTCGTTATCGCAGCAGCGCACATATGTCCTTAACTATCTGGTCGAGCACCCACTTTGGAGTAGACTCCCTGTTTCATAAACATGACAAAGAAAAATCGAAATTATAAACTATCCCGAGAACCTCCACCAACTGTGGGCCAATGCAATGGATAATCGTCCTCCTGTCGAGATCTCACACCCATCTCCAGGGAGACTAGAGAAGAGTTCCGGAAGCGGTGTAGCGCTAAATGAGAGGAAGAGTAGAGTGAGAGAGATACAGAGACACAAAATGAAAAGAAAATGAAAAGAATCATCAGTCCTTCATTGTTGCTGCTGGAAATCAAGACCATTTATTCTACCACTCAGAAATCAGAATTATTGCCATAATTGTTTACAAGATCATTAAGGAAAACAAGAATAAGGAAGTTAACTAATAATAGAGCTAATAGAACATCCATGGAACCTCAACATGCTATGGGATAACAGGAAGTAATCGGAAAATCGGAATATACATACGTGAAAAAATGGGAAAAATCGTATCATTTTAAAGAATCCACACAACACTTTCACACACTTTTTAAACCTCCACTATCCAAGAACGAAAAATGATGTCCAATGTCAAGTCCAGTCGCTGTCCACAAAGTCCAAATCCTCTTCTCCATCACCTACTGCAAACGGTCAGCCTCCGAGTAAAACGCCACGTGGGGATCCTGTTGAATAGACGACTCATTTCCAAAGTAATAATTCCCACGATAAGTGCGGCCTTCCCGATTCCAGATAACCGACACATTATAAGTACGCAACCACCATGCAGCGTCATCCGAGATGCGATCAATCAAAGCGGGAGTGTCCTTCAGGTCAGAATAGATCCCAGAAATGCCTAGAACACACAGTAAAGAGACCTCGTCATTCAACAGCACAGTTAGTACCGAATGGGTTATGAGATTTTCTTAAGGAAAAATATACATCATCACTTACTCGGTCCCATACGGAGGACCTCCAACACTTTACGGCCATAACATTCACTCGGTCGGAGCAGATAACCCAAAGCCACCTCCGTCTCTAAGGGATCCACCGACAGCTCCTTGAGTTCCCAGTAATGGAAACACGTACCAAAACTGACCTTCCCTTTCTGTGTTGGATGGGCTAACAACACGTATACATCTCCTCCGTAACAACACAAATCGCAGGCATAGCGTCTGGTAGGAGGTACGCTGTAAAGAGAGATATTGTGGACTTCGTCTTCAAAATCGAAGACTTGAGGACCAACCATGGGATCATCCTTCAGGGTCTCGTTCTCCAGATTACCATCCAGCTGGGTCATTACGGTGTGTAATACGCGGTCCAAATCCCTATAAACAACAGGATAGGAAATAAATAAATGCTTACGGTTAATAATCATCATCACCATCACCATCACCACCATATCAATATATGTAAGTGGGAAGGAACTCACGTCGACAAGTTTTTCACACCTATCACCATCTCCGAGGTCAAGTTCCTAACTTCCTGAACCCCCTGTTGAACGGCTGCCTTTAATGGAACCGGACCAATCTGGCAGAGATGTCCCATCCAAAGACTGCAAGTTATAAACAAGATGCCTGGGATGATCATGTTCTGAAAAATGTAAGAAAAGTACGAACAATCTTAGAAAAAAATGAAAATGGTTTAAACACTTAATAGCGGCTACGTCCCCTTTTCGACTGATGTCGTATCTCCTCCTCCTCTGGCTTTTTAAATCTTTTGGTGTGATGACGTTAAGCCTCTCCGTCGGCGGCTCCCTATTAACATAAATAGTTTATGTCCTGAAGAACCGTGTCCTATGTCCTTATGTAACTCCGACGAATAGAAAAACTAAAAAAAAAACAAAATTATCTAAGAAAGTATCATATGAATTGTCATATATACATAATATTTTTAACTTCGTTTTTTTTGAACTTTTAAACTTTTATGATATTCTAAGACATATCAACACACATGTCTCGAAAAATATGAAACGAATCACTCACCTCCGTTCTGCTGAATCACTTGAATTTTCCACATATCCATCGTTTTCACGTATCCCTTTTTTCACCTATTCAAACTCTTTCTCTTTTGATGAAAATAACCAAGAAAATTTTGCTGACTATTCCTTGTAACTTTGTACCTCTGATAAGTTACATCCGTCCACCTCGACAATTTTCTGACAAATGACGGTATCTGACAATACGTAGGTATATTCTTACATAATTTAGTTGTACGTAGTAAATATGATAAGAGTGGATGTTTAGAAAAGAAGAGTTTTTTTTGTGTGAATTATGAACATCCTTACATTAAGTACATTAAGTATAGATGTATTACATATAATGTATGTATCAAAGTAGGTAAGTACATATATATATATAAGTTAATGTGTTTAAGTTAGTTTATGTAACGAGTGATTTGATGATAACTTTACATGATAAACTTCGAGTAGTATCAAGGGTTATTTCTGTTTGCTAAATGTAAATTTGCTAAGCCAAGTATGTTGAACATGTAAAACCTATATGATAATATCGCTACGCTCTAAAATATCAGAGGGAAGAGTGTACTGATTGTGCATGTGAACACAACCAGTCCTCATTCACAAGGAATAAAAAGGTAATTAAAAGATAAGATTATGTATTACGATAAATTAGTCGGTAATTCCTAAGTTAAGATATAATGCGCAATTAAGACTAATCCACTTTATTTTCCTATGAGAAACTTTATATTCTCACTCTTGTTCTCCTTTTAATTAAAAATGAAAACATCTTCCTATAACTATACTATCCTTCCTATTTTATGGTAGATATATAGAACTCAACCTGTATGAATAAAATCAATCTTCAATTTCTTTTTCTTCAATCAGGTTTTCCACTCCTAAAATATTCCAGTTCAAAGCGGCCTTTATTTTTGCTCTTCTTAAAACAACTAATAGAAATTGGATACTTTCATCATCACATACAACTCATCATCAAATCTCTTTATTTTTGAACATAGCATAAAAGGCTATCAGTTCAATAAATCAGTGCCACTCCTTCGCCAGGTATTCCTCTTCCGGAGTTTAAAATATTAATTTTAGAATAAATTTTGCATTTTCTACAAGCTATGCATTGAGGCTTTTGTCTCTTGTCCTCACCATACTCGCATATTGTATGCCCATAATCATCATAAAATACATGCTCATAAAATACGGTCCTTTCCGATTTTTGTACAATTTTATTTCAAGTGAGAGAACTTATCAACATTTCAATGTTAAATGAGTACAATATTATCTGATCACTGCAACAAACCAATTGAAATTTATTTATTATTATTACTGCATCAATGTTCGGTGTTATTATTAAAAGCAAAACCGAGTTCAATTAAACCGGCACGATTAGAAAATGAGATAAATTCAAGTGTTGTTGAATGCAAAATGCTATTTCTGCATAATTAGATCGTCTGCTTTTATGATTCTGCACTTCATTTATTCAATTAATAAATCAGATGAAACATACTCGATATCCGTGGTTGATTAGTGTTTGTATTTCGGGACCAAAAACATCGATCGTTTCTGTACATATAAAAAATCACGAGAATGCCAAAAAAAGTCCTCTCAAACCCAGACAAGTAGTGTTTTCACTTTTGTCTGAAAACCTCTAGCGGGGACTGTCTGACCGCAGGAAATTGGCAGGTGACAAAAATGAAACAGCTAATCTGGTTTATTTCTCGTCAAGGATAAGCAACATTGCTAAATGAATTTAATTACACGCAACAAAAAATCTACAGAAAATGAAAATTACACTCTTACAAATTATATTAAATTACAAATTAAAATTACGCCTGTCATATAAAAGTCCTTTGATTATATATGGAATGGAATTCAATCCTTGGTAGTGTGATGCAATATTCTATGTATGTATGTATGTATGTAATTTATTTAAGTGTTAATTGGTTCAGTCAATACAGTCTGATTTTACAACCATGACACTCTATAGTAAGAATTTGAGGGTATAACAACCTATTCTCACTATCAAACAATAAACATTTCCTATAAACAATGGTCAGTCCAGTGACAATATATCCAAATCATTATCAAATTATCAATCATACATAATTACTAATCTACATAAATACAAATTTTCTTTCATTTAACAAGATATTCCTACAAGTATCAGTAAATATTTCATAAACAGATTTTAACTCTATACTTTTACCCATTAAACCATTAATTTCTTTACAGTAATTATTCCAAATACTAATACAATTCTATCTCAGTGACATTTGAAAAAATGTTGTACGAGGCGAGCAAACTATTAATCTACGAAATTTGTCGCCTTCATCTTTGCTATAATTAAACCAGTCTCCAAATATTTCACAATTCATTTTCTTGAAGACAAATTTTAACGAGGCAAGCGTTCGCCTTTCACTGATTGTTAATAGGTCAATTCGTTTGAGTATTTTATTAATATCGGTTTTGATAAAATTATTACCTGGCAAATTTCGACGTTTGTAAACTGTTGGATAATAATAACAAATCAGAAATCGATTAATTTTACCTTGAAATTTCTCAACATATTGCAAATTAGAGAATGACCAAAATACCAATCCATAATCTATTATGCTGACGATATAGGCCGAAACTAACGTCTTTAAAAAATTTTCACTTATCATTCGTCTAATGTTATACATTCGGAAGAACGAGAAATTTAGCTTCTTTTCAGTTTCTTGACAGTGAAACTTGAATGATAAAGTAGAATCTAAATTAATTCCGAGATACTTGAAGTTGTCTACCAATTCTACATTTTCACCATTCAAAATTACTTCTCCTTTATCCTGCTGAGCTGATCTATAGTCTCTAGATTTGTAAAATACCATATATTTAGTCTTCCATACATTTATCTGTAAACCGTTTTCTTGACACCATTTATTAAAAACAATTAAACATTGGTTTAATTTATCTGTTCCTTCACTAAAAGATGTGCACTTTGTAAAAATGCATAAGTCATCGGCATACAAACAATATTTTAAAGACAATATTTCACTAATGTCATTGATAAAAAGAGAATAGAACAAAGGACCTAAAATTGAACCAGGTCCGGACCCTGATTTGATGTTATAAGGCTTCGAAGTGTATGATCCATTTTTTATAACAAAACTGCGACCAGAGAAATAGCTGATCAACAATCTGATCAAGTATGGGGGAATCTTAAAAGAAAATTTTGTCATTAATTTTATAACTAATTTTTTATGAGAAATGCTGTCAAAGGCCTTTGAAAAGTCTACAAACACGGCTACAGCTTTACCAGAAGTTTCGTCTAGTATATCATATAAATTTTGGGTAACCACTGCAATGGCCGTTTCACACGATCGATTTGATCGAAAACCATGCTGATTTGGATCTAGCACGTCCTTCACAGTAGACAAAAGTTTACAATAAATTAGTCTTTCAAAGACTTTTACGATAAAAGGAAAATTAAAGATTGCACGATACGATGACGACTGAAATCTAGAACCTTTCTTTTTGTACAGCGCAATGGCATGAGCACGTTTAAACATTTCTGAGATTAAGCCAGTCGTAAATATTGTCATAAATATAACGCGCAATGGTACCGCTAATGTTATCGCAAATTGCTTATAAATAGTCTTAGGTACATTCATTACAGTTTCCTTAGACTTATCTACATACGAAATAGCTTCACATATTTCTTGCTCAATGATATTACAGTTTTCAGGTTCGTTATTATGTTCCTTATAACTTTCTACATATTCCTCTAATAGCGGCAAACAAGATTGCACTTCACTTACAGCACTAGTGACAATAAACTCATTCGCTAATTGAGCACAAATACCTTCATCAGTTTCTTGAATAAAATCATTACCAAATAATTTTGTAATTTTCGGGTTACATTTGTTTTTATATTGTACGAGTTCATTCATAATACCCCATGCATCAGCTGAGTTTTTAACTGTCGAAAGTTTTTTATTGAAATATTCCACTTTTGCTGATCGTATTGCATTATTTACTTCATTTTTGAACTTATTGTATTTAGGAACAAGAGACGGATCTTCTTGAGATTTCAATCTCAACCTATCCCTTTCTTTACACATTTGAACTAATTTACTTGTGAACCAGGGAGTGTTCATCCCTTTTACCGCCCTACGCCTAATAGGTGCGTGTTTATTCAAAACGCCCATTATCAGACTTTCGAAAATCTCACCGTTGTACTGAGAAACTGAAGTAGTGTTTAAAAAACTCCAGTCTAAATCTTTTAAATCTTTTACAAACTGCTCTGACTTAAAATTTTTGTAGCTCCTATACTCTATTATCTTGGATTTTTCACGGTCAGATCCTGTTTTTATTACTGTGTAAATTAATTTGTGGTCAGAACTAGCAAAATTAATTGAACCACTTTGCGAAAATTTTCTGATATCTGAGACATACATGTGATCAAGGACCATTTTCGTTGTGCGTGGTTCATTGTTGATAATTCTAGTGGCAATTCTGGTGGGTCCTTTAATAGTCTGTACAGAGCTAAACTCAGTAGCCAAATTTGCTAATTTGTTTGATTCTATACTCTTTTTAATGAGATCCACATTAAAGTCACCCGTGACAATGAAATCATATCTGTCTAATCGAAGATAATAAAATAGTTGTTCCAAGAATGTGAATGCTGCGTCGTTTACTCTATCTGGAGGAATATAAACTACTGCCACATGAATTGGCTTTTGGAATTTTCCAATTAATTTTATAATTGTGCATTCAACATTATCAGGCAAGTCAATTTGAAATTCTACTAATTGATAGTCATATGCTTCATTAATATATATGAGTGTCCCTCCTCCTTCTTGTGACTGCCTATCTTTCCTAACCATGTTAAAAAGCGGAATTTGAAACATATTAACACTGTTTCGTGCTTTTAGTTTGGATTCAGTAATGGCAAATATCATTACATTTGACTCATTTGATAAAAAATACCGTACCTCTTCATACTTATTAGATACACCATTTAAGTTAATATGTATAATCTTCTTTCCCTTGGGAAGACATTGCACATACTTATCTAAAGTGTCTTCGTTGTTAACGCTAAACGTTGTTAAAAAAACGGCAAATGATCAAAGAAGTTAACTCTGTCATTTTCTGAAATGCTAACAGAATTACAGTGTACACATATTCTTTTATATGTTATAAATACCGGTTGATTGTCTACAACTCCTACAGGCTTGATGAGTAGTCCTCTGATCCCACAAATGGTACAAGGTATCCATTTAAAGTGATCCATTTTCTTTCTTCATCCAGTCATCCAGCCGTTGATTAATTAAGTAGGTAACCGTTGTAATCGATAAAAGTAAACATTAATTAGTTGATGGTTATTGAAAAGAGTAATAATATGGTAGATATGAGGCGATTGAAAAATTCTGAGTAGGTCAATCGTTGAAAAATGGCATCATAGGCTACAAAATTATTGGCGACATCTTTGGCTTAAATTGTTTAATCGCTTACTTGACACGGACCGTACTTTTATACAGCTCGGTCCCAGCTGGTATATTTGTGGTGTGCTTTGTGCACGTATATGATGAATGGCATCCTTCCCAAGATGGGGCAATTTGACTTCAGCGGTATTAAATCCGTGTGCACGGCTGCTATTCTTCAGCTTCTGCATTGGTCTTCTCAGGATCACTGCTGAAAAGCACTGAATCATGACTAAAACGCAATTGCAAAAATTTCAAAATTACAGAGAAATAATCACTGCACTTTATTACTTATGTACAGCTATTTTTTACATTTTAAAACTGATTCTACAGGTTAGAAATAAAAATTTTCTGGGAGTAAAAAATAAAACACAACCGCACAGCTGAAGCTCTATTCTATTCTGTGCATAAAAGCTGTAAAACTGGAGTTATGAATTCAGGGCGAAACTGCTCCTAATTAAAATCAAAAACGCATTTATTGTGCGGATAATTTTTATGACCAACAACGATGGACCCTCTTCTATTGAACTTCAACCAACCAGATATTTACAATATATCTCCCTGCCCCCGAAAACACCTACTTCATAATAATTTTTCCAGAAGGTAATGTTTCAATTGACCGGCGTCATCGTATGCAATATAGCGTAATTAAAATACATCTAAACAATTGAAGATAATTTGGTATGAAAGATTTTGAAGAAAGTTTGGGCGCGGTTCGTGAATTTTCGTTCGCATATTTTGATCATCGCGGTTAGCAAAGGATTTGCAATTATGATTGTACCAATTATCAAAATATACAAGTGCGTGTGAAAAATGAGAAATTTCAGAACTTTTATCAAAAATGTTATAACTATTTCATTTTATTTCCACTGCTTGTCAAATTTTTGAAAACGCTTTTGACAAATTCAATCCTAATGGGTGTCAAGTCATAGCATTCAAAAATGCCATAGACCTATTTTTGCAGCAATTTTAAGCCTTTTTAGGAGGATTCAAACAGTATTACTTTGCAGACTGCATGCTCAGGACAAAAAAATCAACTGGGACCGATAATACTAACTGCAGTTTTTGTCGGGTACGCTGTTCTTCAATTTAAGTTTAATGAAAATTATTGGTACATTAATTGGATGTATATCATCCAGAAGAACCCCATCGTAAAGCTTCGTTGTTTACACAAAGAAATCTACCTTGTTCAACTATGCTTCCGAAACCAGTGACCTTTTGATAGCTTTATGGGAAGTATAAATCATTCAATACACTTGACACATCCCTGCTTTATTTACACAGTTTAGGAAAAAATTACAAGCATCAACACTTTGATTTGCAAAAAAACTATTTAATAATAAGCTTGTCATAAAAAAGGCATATAATTATGCTTACATTCTAGTTGCTTAAGTTAAAAAATATGATTTAATAATTTCTAAAACGAGTGCAGAGTGTCATAGGAATCCTAGCTTGTCCCCCTCCGTTATTATTGTTCGTACGAACCTGTTAGCAATGCCTCGTGTTTTTAGTTATTAATGACTATTGTTTATAAGCCTTCATTAGACATTGATAATTTGATTTGCAATCCACTCGTTGAAAAGCATCTTCCAGCTTGCAAGCACAACATGTACAGAATCGGTTTTACGGAAGGATTTATTATTTTACATTTTGACAGCATTATTTGCGGCGCACTTTTAATATATTATATGTTGGACGATGGAACTAACAACAAGATCAAATGAAATTTAACTTGTACCTAACGTAAAAACGTATTGAGCAAAATTTATGCAGTCGGCGTCATAGCGTATGCTAAAAAGAAAGACAGCTGAAAACGTTTGTTTTTCGGAAGTAAGTCACACCTTTCAAAATGAAAGCAGGAACCAAGCAGAAAGCATTTCCAGCAAGCAGATGTTAAATACACTACAGATGTCTACATCCGTTAATAGTTTAGTTATATATATTTTTTTAAATTAAGACATGGTTTTAAAAGAATTAATTGATTAAACCACAATAAAATCGAACTTAAGAGTACTGGACATGACCATGCTCAGGACGACGTTATGATAATTCATGGTCATATTCATCGTATTTCAGAATAGAAATTAGGACAATTACAGAAGTAAACTTAGAGTTTCACCAATAACATGTGGATCATAAAAATGAGGAATATGTCATCTTTGTACAATACGGCGCTAAAATGGCGTATTTGCATGTATTGAATGTGTACAACAAAACTCATTTGTCTTTATAGTTTTCATCAAACCTAGAAGGTCAGATGAGTGTAAGCTTGTGGCTCTGTTGACGCCCAATATACTCTTCCCTCCATTCAAGTACCCGGGTAAAACATATATAATACATACAAATACATTGAAGCGGATATTTGGATGAAAAGTATGTATACTCTGCCTTAACATGCTGCATGCGCGTTACATCAATTTTTTAATCTGTTAGACCGGTAATCTTTATCATGGCATTAATGCATGTTCTGTCTGGTTAACAAATTCTACTGCAGTGACTTATGAGGATTTTTATCAAGTTCTGTCAAGCGTCTCATATATACTCTGTACAATATTAAGACCCCTACAATGTTTACTGTGCATTCGGCAAAAGGTGCAGTAATGGTAATTATTCAAAATTGATAGATTCTTTATCTTAATCCTGTAAATTTTGCAAATTATGACTGCTCGATTTTCCTTCTGAAAAATTGCTACTTGGCATGTCGTGAATATTATCCCATGACGCCGGTAGTGCGAATTTTGTCCAAAACTCTTTTATAATATTCTACAGGTATTTTGTCCCAAAACTCTCTGTCTGGGTACTTTGCAAAAGGTATGATTTTGACTGTTAAAAAAGGTAAAATTCTGACAATTTGATACCATCAAAATGCAATAAATTTTCCAAGATTAGATAATTATCTTTTAACAATGTGACGTGGACAGTGTTTGGGAAATTTTTTAATTTCCGATGTCGCGTAAAATCCTTCTAAACAAATTGGGTTTCCTAGCAGAAACATATTTTTTAAAACACGAATTTCAAAGCAAACAAAGAGTGTTAATTGGAATTTTCCAAATATCGTCCGATACTAACTGTCAATAAGAAGAAGTTTTAGAAATAGCTTTTTACCAATTATTTAAATATGCCATACTGTACACTTTTCTTATTATGATGGTGTTTCAACGTTCCTGTGCAATTTATTTGTAATTACAGCATAGCCATAATGTCTCGTGATTAATAGACCTGCCATAAATAAGGACCTGTATGGATTTCTGGTGAGCTGATATTAAGCGCGAGGGTAACCATGTCTAGACATATGGTATAACGAAATTAATTACTCACGTTTGCCTGTCTCTCGTAATTTCCGGTTCAAGCACATTTTTGCGCCGTCGATCGAATTTGCTATTCAATTTTTGGTTAAAACTGAACAATCTGCTTTCCGACTGGTTCTGTAAATGGTTTTGTTAAGAAGTTTTATAATGTTATTAAACTTTTGCAGAAGGTAGATATTTATTTAATAGTGCAACATAAAATCAGGATTATATCGAGTTTGTGTGTGATTAAGGGGCGAACTTCAAGTGTGAGTATTGTGACGATGACATATTTTAAAACCTGGAAGAAATGAAGAAAGTCAACCTACTGAACGCATAGTTGCTCCAATGGGTATAGCGTTGTATTACACATCTTGCGCTGCAGTTAGCAAGCCATTACACCAAATGTACATTCTTACGATTCCAGTGAATATTGAATGAAACGTTTTCATTCGGTAGCTTCTGCAATTCAGAAGCAAACTTTTGGCACAATGTTTAGAGTTTATGTCTGTAATATCCATGGGATACACAAAGAAGCAAACAACTAATACTCTACCACTTCAAAATATTCTGCAAAATTTCACTAATTCAATGCCGCCGTCAACGGTGGCCGTCACGTCCCACTTTTTCATTATAATAACAGCTGTTAGAAAGTAGTTGTTTTAACGGATGACACGATGATATAAACAATGTATGGAGACATTTTCAGTATCGCTTGTGACGTCAAACGTGTGAACGATATGAATTGCACCTAGTTTGCATGAATATGGAAAAAACGTTACATTCCTTATGCTCCTTCCACGGATCGAGGCATAATGTTCACGTTCTATGGTTATATGTGATATTGCACTTCATACTAAACCTATTGGACTAGTTGTAGTTCGAACCTGGCATATTACACAATTAGAATGAACAAGTATTACGACCTGGAACCAAAACTGTTTATTTACTCCAACAATCCGATAATACCCCATACACTAGCTGAGCACTAGTAGATTAACAGTTCGATTATTTGCAAAATCAACACAGTGCAAGGGTGTAAGTGTTTCTACAAAATTGATCGTTTAGTTTGATCGTAGAAGAATTAGTTTTTCATGTCTACAATGATCTTTACTTGTTGCGAGCTCCGTCATCAGTTTTCTAAACGTTCCTACGGACTGCATGTATATTTCAGACATTCCACCAATCAGAAGGCCAATAACAAACATGCATTCAATATAGACAACCAAAAGGAAGCAAACATTCACGAAATTCTCCGCCGTTATGTTTGTCCTCGTCAGCACTGCCATGGCGACAGATTGAGCAATGATGGATATAACCAGTATGGCAATTATAATCATCCTTGAGACATCGTTCATGAAAATAGAAATCACCTGCAACGTTCGGTACTGAAGAGATGCCTCCCATGGTGACCAACGTCTTTCGATGCAGTGTCGTTCGAATCTAAATAATATCATCGTGATGTGATTCAATCTAGCAAAATTTACGAGTGATAATATTTTAAATTACATACATTTGTAAGTATTGACGAAGCGTCACGGTACATAGTGTCATGTTGAGACAAATCAGAATGCATGTCACGTTAATGCCAATCATCCACGTCCAATAGGTCAAGGCAAGAAGGACAAACTTCAATGCTTCCTGTACCATTCGGATTAGAAATGAAATCATATGAACGTCATGGTTGGAACATTGAGGCAAAAGGTAGTACCCGATTACTTCCGGCTTGCAAGGATCATTCAGGTGATATATGAATACGTAAAAGAATGGGCGAACCATATTACAAAATATGTTCCGTATGAGAGAATGGTATTTATAACTGCCAGGGTAGACAATTTTGGGCTTTGTCCGTGGTGAAGTTTTGGAAGTCGCCTTGAATATTGAAAAAGTCCGTTGATGAATACGCACACAGAGTGCGAGTTATTTCTGAGCGTTTCCAAATAGCAATGACATGTGACACAACAGGACAGTCCAAATCCATACATGCACAAATCTAATGAACTACGGGCTTTGAATGATGCTCCAAATATGAAGTCTGAAGCTCCCTGAAGTGCCATTACGGTGACCAGAAAAATATGCACTGACTTGAGAAGTATCTTTGAGTGCGCACGAGGATTAACGTGGTGCTCAGCTCGTTTCTGAACATTATTCCAATATACTGGTGAACCACCGAGAGCACCAGAAGTCCAGAAAAGCAAACAAATAAACTTTAGGTGATCCTGCAACATTTCTGTTTTTTATTTAGCTTTGACAAACACGAATGCAGATGTGAATTCTACTAAATGCGCTATTCAAGTGATTTTTCTCAAACACCATTAACGACTTCCCAAGCAGCTGCTGCTTATGTATTGTGATACGCCTAGTACAACTTATTTCCGTACCCAACATCTGGGTGGTGCCTTCCGCATCATTGTACCATGTACTTATACAAATTAAAACAACAACAATAATGAGTTTCAATTTCATATCGTCCCATTTTCAACGCAAACAACGTTTGTTAATTATGTGTTCCTGGTTGATTACGTATAGCTGTTGTAGAGACGTGGATGCGGTATCTCAATTAATTATTCAAATCCTTCCGCTCTCAGAGTACGCGTCGAGTTTTACGTCGTACATCAACTTTCCAAATTATAATATCGCATGCATCTGGGGCAGTGTTTCTAGTTGCATGTTGAATAATAACGGCTCTGGATTTCAATTCAATTATTGACGTATATTTAATTTTATTTTATTAGTTTAAGTACGATAAATTGCTTCGAATGCAAATGTATGCAAGTACAATGCGTGAGGCACATGCTGAAAATTATCTCACCAGTATTAGCATAGCAGGTCGATTATTTCGAAAGTAAACACGATGCATATTTGTATGTACATCTACAAAACTATCCCCAAATTAAAAATTCAGGTGGCCGTAACTTTTGTAAAAATAATTCTTTCAATTTATCTTTCATATTGTGCACATAACCTTGACGGGTTTTCAGCTTCGCGGATGCTTCCAAATATTACCCATACGCTTAAGACATTCCATCGATCAAAACACAGAGTATGAACACCTGATCCTAACTTTCATGTATAACAATGTATATGAAAATTAACTGAGAATAGAAGTGACTTTCTACAGGACCGGCCACCTTAAGATTGTAAATATTAATGTTACCTGCACTACCGTAACGTCATCAGGAAGCAACGACACGTACATGAATTAAGAGTAACACTGAGATTATTCTTGTCTGTCCGTGTTGGTAGAGAAACTCTGAGCTTCTATAAAATTGATTAAATTTAGTCACGTAAGATACTGAAAATTAACTTAAATTTACAAATGTATCATCAAAATCTACAAGTGAATGACAAAATCAACCAGCGGCCATTATTTTGATTAACAATATTCTTTAATCTGTCAATTGCCTGTCGAGATCAAATAATATCCTGTAGTTATTGAACAATTTAAGCTTCCAGAGTTGTCTCTAACAGTACACTGATTAAGACTCTTTAAGAAGCAGCGAGTTAATGATAACACAGTTAAAATAATATCGTTAATAATGACACCTAAAAAACTGGGAATAAAGAAACTTTTAGACTATTTTAATTAGTAACTGTTTGATATATTATTTTAATCAAAGCATGTCACGCCTCTTCGTAGTTCGGTAACGCATTTTAATTACAACTATTCTAATGAACGTTTTCCAATTAACAACTTGCTATTGAAAAGCCTAAAATATACAGCACGGCAATCGGCAATATGCCAAATAATTATCAGTCATCCCTAATAACAATTATCATTGTTGGAGCGTCGTATAACTTGTCAACCGTTGGACTGAAGATGTGTATTAGGTGTGCAGGAGAGGGTGAAATATAATGTAACATGTAGCATAGTTTATGTATTTTTTAAATCTCAAATTTAAAAACAGACATTGTAACGGCGAGTATAAACAATCAATAATATCTAATATTCTATACAGGTTAGGCCGCCACCATTTAATTTTGGCGTTGTTTGTCCAATTCGGCTGAAATATTGCATGAACATACTTTCACGTTTCCTAATACTTGGTGTTCCGTTAATACATTTTCAAATTGTTAAAATAGGTCACGGAGAACGATGCTTTGTTATATAGATGAAAATTTCTTAACATCTCAGTGCTTCCGACACTGGATACATTACACGCTGCAAGTGATTTAATTTAAAATTAAGATGTCTCCATAGAATACCGATTAGGAACATTCTTTTAAAATTTCTGCCAAATAGAACAACGTATGTCGATAAATTGGAGCCTGCACGATGTACATGTTTTCTCAATTCTCAGCCGACGCTGTTGCTTAAATTTCATTTTTGCGAATAGTTCATTTTGTTCGGGCTAACAAAGTATCTGAATATGTCAAACTGGACCTGCCAACG
This sequence comes from Sinella curviseta, assembly GCA_004115045.4. Lineage (NCBI taxonomy): Eukaryota > Metazoa > Arthropoda > Collembola > Entomobryomorpha > Entomobryidae > Sinella > Sinella curviseta. Next base: position 60,342 of record CM023199.3, on the reverse strand, counting down.
TTATTATTGGTGCTATGATTTGGTGTCATCTGTTAGTATTTGTCCTTAGCCAAAGTTTTATTGACGTCAGATATAATATTGATATCGTTTGTTAGTTTGGGGCATACGGCATTTGTTAAATGTCTAATTTATTAAAATAAACGTATTACGGCAGAATTTTACTAATGATGGGGCCAACATATTTTCCCCACCATCTTTGAAACTACTGGGAACTTGATAAGGTTTTGCGATGAGAAACACGTAGCTAGAAGCCTGACATTATGCACATTGTGATATATTTTTAAATGAAAATAGGAATGCATGTCGAGGAGCTTTATGACAAGAAATAATGTTTGAACTCTTAAGATTGTTTTCACATTTTAGTGGAACAACATCAGAACTCCCTAGCAACGATATGTAGAGTGGAATATGCAAACTCAGTAAACAGAAACAAAGCTGTTATATAATGTCGTTTTAGCATTTTGTAAACTTTGTGCGCTATAACTGACGCCACAAACAATAGATTAGTCCATTTAGGTAACCACTTACAACAGACACTGCAATTGCTTCACCTGAATGCGTGTATTTGCAAGGTTCGACACTTCTTGGGATGAGCGGCGTCAAAGCACAAACGTTAGGCTAAAGTCTTTAGCTGCCTTAAATGCTTCTCGAAGATTAAAATGCATTTGTGCAATAGCATTGATTTGACTAAATACTTTATTAAATGCCATCAGCACTAATCTTCACTACAGAACCCTTCACAAACAAAAATAAAAATGTGACATAAATGGGGAAGAATGAAAGCGTCATTCTTTCGTATTAGGTACTGACAACACCCTTCCTAATAGTAGAAAACTTGAATTACGAAAGTACTTTCTACATGCACATGTTTTGGTGGATTGAATTGGAACTTACCAGCGTCTTATTGACACCATGCCATGTTCCTGTAACATATTTCCTGCGAAATAAATCAATCCCTTTGAAGATGGCGAAATGGTAATGCTAACTGGAATTACAGCGGTGAAATATGTATTTAGAGTTTGCTTTTCGTTACTTCACTGGGTTTACACACTTCTCGTTTTATGTATATTGCACGTGCGCTTTGTCGCCGCATTCCCAGCATTCTAAGATTTCCGAAGCTATACATTATCTACTCGTTTTTGAAGCCAACTACTAGTCTGCAATACACACCGTAATTTACTTAAGTTCAATCATTTAACTAATGGATCACCATTACACTTTGCCTAAATAGTCAATTCAAATAAATAACGAACCTCCTATAAATGATCTGCGGTCAGATATAATACCACGTGGACAGCAATTCAGCAATGCGACGTTTGCTTACAACAGCGAGTTTATGAACTTAATTAAAGTTACTACGTCATGTATTCTTCAAATCCAAGATATTGTCAATTGTAATGCAACTAAGGCTATGAAGATTACTTGCAAGACACGACGAAATACGAACATAGTAATACGACGTAAATAGTCAGACGGCAGCCAAAAAAATTAGTAATTAATTAAACACTCGTTCATTAGCCCATCCGCGAGTGAAGTACAAAGTCATTGGTGGAAGCGAACGGAGAGTGCGTGAATGGCTCCAGGAATTTTTTTAACCAGGAATGGCTTTGTTCAAGTCGTGAAGCAGTAGTGTCAACATAAAATGACACGGAAAGAAAGTTTGATGAGTAGCATCCAATTTTTGTGTGGTCTCCGGGTCCCGTAGCTAGTTTGAAGTTGCGACATATATTTATTTATGAAATTTAAAATCTAGTTAAAGGTTTCATACTTACTCAACAAGTAGATTGATGACAGAAACAAAGATCTTTTTGATGCAACCCTATTTTAATTAATGGAGCACGTCATGTTATTTGTAACTGAAAACTCAACTTGAAAGTACTTACGGATTTCAGTGTTGCGTAATATGGACAACAATATATTGAAGCGACGTTAGCCGACAGCATCAAATGACTGGCTATGAAAAATCGGCAGTAATTGTTAGCCTCATGTACATGTTTCTTCCTTCAGCGGCAAGTCTGGACATTTTAAATCTGTGAAGACTTTCGAAAGATTTATTTTGAAATTCTTCGATTAGAAGGAAGAATACATACCGATTCACGTTATGTCAAGTTTTGGAAAATACAATTTCGAAACTGTGAAGCGCTGTAATTTTGATTATGATGGAGACTGTTTAATCAGAGTTGCATATTAAGCATGTTGTGTTACTACGTGACGTTGCCTCATGTGCAGCAAAGACAAAATCACATCGATTCAGGTCAAACAGGATGTGATCACAAGGATCGTCTATTAATTCTGGAATTTATTAAATTGGATGAATAAACTCACCACAGCACTAAATTACCGGTTTCAATTAAGACAGCGTTCAACAATCAAATGCTTACCAAGACACCTAAATGTCCCTTTGGTCAATTCCGGCAGACATCATGTCAAACGGCGTTCAAGTATAAATTGTATCTGTACGGAAAATTTTGAGAGCATTGAAATGTTTTTATTGTAGACGCACTGAATTGGTAATATAAGGTCGAAAAAATACTTTCATCATACCTGCTACAAGCTTTTCTCGTAACTTTTATTACGCAACATAATGAACTTTGTAATACAGTACAGCTCATTATTTTCTTACAGTCATTGTGCACATTCATTCAAGAGAACTGGAAGTTTCTTCTAGTCGACGTCGACGTGTAAAGTCACGAACCTATTGCACTATTTACGCCTAACAATATTGTGAGACCAATATTGTTTCCTGGAGAAAATACAGACATAAGAAAAAAATGTTCACGGGAGAAAACATATTCCTAGATTATATAATATACCCTGGAGAAAACATGTTCCGTGGCGAAAATACAGTCTTGACGCTCCAGTGTCTTCTAGAGGAAATTCAAATGTGACCTCTTGATTTTCTATTATATAAAATATATTACCGACACAACAAGTCATTACCGGAGGAAATGCAATCCTTACCCGAATAGTTTCGCTGAGAGTGGAGGAGGAATAATTCAGTTCAGCATTGTATATTGCTGTTTGTAGCATCTTATATTATACTTTCAAATATAAAAACTTTCTCTGACCTCTATTTCATCTCAACAATTTTCTCCGGATCCCATCCGCGCATGTTTGCCATGCTTGGTGCCAGCATTGCCGTATTTGAAAAAATAAATCAATCGACCTGCTGCTGATTTCCGTGCTGGCATTGAGTAAAACTACTTCGCATTAGCAACACCATGCCATCGCAAATTATGGCGTACACGTCTATTTAGAAAATATAAAGTGGTCTCAAATCCATTTTTGAACATTTCAGACGTTTGACTGCGCCCACGTGAACTGGTTTCGAAAATGTATCTTTCCTTACCGGCAGCACTGGAGCATTACTTCGGGGAACCTCCATTCCATATTTCAACTGAATCCGCGAAAGAGAGAAAACCACTACCCGTCATACCCGTTTATAATTCAATGAGAAATATGATAAGTGCAAAATGGTGATTTTCCCAGGGAGTTCTTAAAGTGAATAGTCATGAGTACATTTTTATTGCAAGCCCCATTTGTTACATAGGTGTGAATATTTTCATTTGTGTTATATTACATAATCGTATGTATCTTAATATTTTATGTAAAATTATTTTAGTTTTTTAGTATATTTAACTTTTGTTTATTAATATATGTGCAAGCGTTTCATTTAAAGTTCATAGCATTCTACTTGTTTAAACAGCACCTACGTTTATGGTGATGAAATGAAAACTTGGAAGATGCATTTTTGCCAAACTGGTTAGCAAACAAGTTATAAATTACGGCCAGGCATCGTCGACACATCAAAATGAAACGCTTAAATATAAGTACCAAACATTTTTGTGCCCCACGTTCGACCAGAAATCGAAGTAAGGCCAAGAAATATAGAACACCAACCACAGAGAGAATTCCCAAATATCCCAAAATGCGAAGTTGATCACCATTTTGAACGTTTGGCTTTATGTCTGGGTCTTTCAATGATAATTTATTCGACAGCCTATACGCAATATGTCTCCAAGTGTCCCATATTTGAGGGAAACCCATTTGATGAATTATTGAGTATGTCTGCCGCAACCAGTGTGTGTTGACAGTGTGAATGTCTAGAAAGTTATCTGTGTTTCTTATAGGATCTTGCAATAGTGGAAAGCATTGCATATTCTTGTTTTCTGTAACATTTGTCACTTGTTTGGTCGCATATAACAAATCATCAAATAGGTTCTCAGAGGGCAGTATGAGTGCATATTGTTTCAATAGATAGCCCTCATACCCATCGGCAGGGATTGAATCCATTTGCCTCCTAATATCGTAAAAACTTTCGTTGGACCTTGTCAACGAATTGCCACTGCCGGCAAAATATCTTTGTTTTGACTTGACAAATGAAAAAATGAAATTGCTCGCCCAAGCAAGACTAAATCGAAATTACTTTTTCGTCAATAACTATAAACACGAATTGGAGTTAGAAGCTTGCAATTTATGCAATGAAAATGTGGTAGTTGACTTGGAGCACTTTTTAATAAAATGTGCATACAACCAAGGTTTCAGTCGAGGTTTTATTCAGGAAAACAAAATTGTGCCAAACGAAAACAATAGCTTCTGGCCAACATTATTAAAATGTGATGAGAAAGAGGTAGCTATCCGCACTTTTCATCTCATCGCAAACTGCTTCAAAGCTCGTCAACTTGCGTTGTCAAATTAAGATAATAATTTCTCCGTAAAGTCTGTGTGCCAAAGAGAAAAATATTTGTGTGATATAGTCTTTTTTACCAAAAAGTTACATTTCAAAAGTTACCTTTCATTACCAAAGTTATACTATAAGTTCAAATATTACAAAATCATTTTATCAACTATTTGTAAAATGGCTGGACTAGGTGAGCTCGTAATATTTTAATATTCAAATAATACTTGTGTGTAAACTAGCTTATTATATAGTAGATTAGTTTAATAAGTAAAAAAATGAAGAATAATAGTGTGCGTATAGTGTGTAAAACGATTACAATGTAAAAAGAGGGTACTCATTTTCATTATTTTAAATCGAACAGTCATCATTTACGTGATCCTTGTCTGGACTTCTGCTTGCCCTCAAGTCATGGGAGCACCATTCGTCGGACAAGCTGTGGCTACGGCAGGATCCATGGCAAAGTGGATGGGTGGATGGTCTGGTGTGAAGGACTTCATCTCAGGGGTCAGAGCAACTTTCGGGAAATCAGGCGAGTTTGCAGACCGTAATGGATTCGATTATAAGCAGATTTATAACTCCCTGTTGCAGTATGACGTCGTTCAAGCGTTCGAGGCCGCCAAGGGAAACAACATACTCCAGCACATGTCAGAGGACCAAGTTAAAACTTTCAACGAACAAACCAAAATTTTTTATGGAATTGTGATTGTGATCGTTGTGTTGGTAGTAAATATATTTGTGGCCATGGGCATTAACAGAGGCCAACGTCAAGACCAGAATGTCCATGTTATGAACAATGGTAATAATCATTAAGAAGTGTCGTAGGTACCTTTATACATATTAATCATATTTAATTCTTAGTTTTAAGTTTTGAAAAATGGGATGTGAACTGCTCTATATTATATTACGTATTTGTCTAGGGTAATATAATTTTTATCGAGCTAAATAATGTTCTCTCTTATCTCTCGTTCTGTGCTAATTATTTACTCCAAATTTTAATCTATAATTCAAGATAGTAATATCATTTACAAATGAAAATCATTAACTTTTAAGGTCAAGAATCACTCTTTTATATGACATGTTGATGTAATTATGATGTGATGACGCTCTATGGGCCGTGTCCCTTAAGAGATATAATAAAACCTTACATACATACATACATACAAAAACTTTCGTTTAGAATATTGCTGAAATTTTTTCGTTCAAAACTTACATGATACAAGTCCCATGGTGAAGCCAACATTACTTTATTGAAAAGAATCTTATAGCCTGCTTCGAGCAGACATCTCAAAGAACTAAACGTCAATTTCGGCTAGTACACTATCAAAGCACTAACTATTCTATTAGAGTAAAATTCACAGAGGAACATACCAACAATATCAAAAATTATAAGCAGTTTGAATTTATGCCAATACGAAGGTGCATAGCTTCCTATTATCACCCCGAACAAATTCAGTGCATTTGCCATACCCGAAATACGCTTACAAGTTTCAAGTCTCTTAAAAAGTGCGGTTATTGCAAGCAGTGCCGATAACAGACATAACCATATTTCGGAGGAAAACGATTCTATCCATACGGTAAAGTCAACCCTCTTATGTTTCTCCTCTAAAACATCTTTACAATAAATCACAAATTCTCTCAATGTGTATAAAAAATGTATTCTAGTGTACAACATATAGTTCGAAGAAAGTGTCCATTTGTCATAGTCCCAATACCATACACCAAATTGAATGTACTCGCCTGGGTCCGACGGATCAACTAAAGCTCTTTCACTTGTATTCGCAAAGCTTAACAGTTTAGCAGAAATGTTGTGCGCTTTTGAGAGTAGAATTACTGCCAGTATTTCTGGTGCACAATATTTGAAATCAACTGAAGTAAACATAAGACCGGTACACAGAGAGTCTTTTCCAGTGTAATTACTTGTGGTAACACCTAAGAGGGGAAGTCCTACTATCGTTCTAATTTCTCTACCAAGCAAGTTGCTTGAATATTTTTTATTTATTGCCATTGGGTCAACTAGCTGCTTTATAAAAGTCATGCAAAATAGGCCATTACCTTCCTGATGTCGCGGTCCATAGGGACTCACTACGTAATAATTCAATTTGTTCCAACGTGGATAAACCGCAAGGGTAAATGCTGGTAAAGTGGTGTAATAACCCAGGATTCTATTGTCAAGTCTGGAATATAAATATCCGGCAGGTATATTTAAATACGTTATTCGAATGAACTGTGTTGACGGATGCATACAAGGAAACAAAAATGTTAACATTGCGTCGCCGATTCTACTTATATTTCCATAGAATGCGTGCAATATTACGTGGTTGGGTTGTGTATGCTTGAAAGGGAACGTTCTCCCTATTCTCGTGTGGTATTTTTTGAACGTCATGCAACGAACCCTTTCAGATTCAAAATGCAGTTCATCACCATCAAAGAAATGAAACGAGACTTCGAACTGATCAAACATTTCATTCAACTTCAAGAAATACGGCTCCAAAGCGCGCTTGACGATTCCCTGTCTTGTGGTCAAGTCGTCGGCTAGGGCAAGCCTTATTGTCCAAATGAGAATCAGCGTGCTCCAACGACATGTGAATCCTTTCCTTTGTTGAACGTTTTCCATTTTGCTTATTGATTACATGACACCAAATCCGACGGGGGGAAATCCTCGGACAGGAAATCCCCGACAGGAAATACTACGTCATAGAATCCTCGGACAGGTAATCCTCCAGTACGACATGAAATCCTAACAATAAATACATTGACCTAACTGCATATTTCGAACTGAGGAAAGAAGCGACGAATATGAACAGTTGAAACCTGCGTTTAGGTAGTAAGCACAGCACTACAACAACAAACGCAGTTATTTTGCAATACATCGCTGACACGTGTATGTAGAGAGCAATATTTTTCGGCCGTGACCGCTTTTTGGCACGACCATTGCGGATCTTCCTGAAGTTATTATATTTATGTAAGGTCTATTGAAAAACTATCACACGCCAAGTTTCAGACTCCTGTGTTGGCTGCTCCGGTGATGAGGGGAGTAAACCCGAAAATACGGGATGCATTTTTTGGCAGCTGCTCACGCTGGAAGGGCTCAACCTAGAATTCTGAAATTTTGTACGAGTAATACTGGTAGTACCTAGTTAACGTTAGCATACTTTCGACTGATTTGTCATCTAAGCTTATGGGTAGAAAAATAATTATATGGTTTTTGCGACGTTTTTGAAAAATCGAGGTCGTTTCATGAAAAAATTTTGCAGCATTTTTGAAAGCGTATATTTTGTGCCGAGTACAACTGAAATAGCTCTATTCGTTGCAAAAAACCGCTTGAAACAATATTTACTGCTGCCCGAGATACGGGCCAAAAACTAATATGACCACATGATATTTTTCGGAATTTTACTTTTGGGAGGTCATATTTTGCATGTTATACATGCTATGGCTGAGTGTGATGACACTTTAGAAAGCATATTTTAAGTGGTTTATTTATCCGACAATATAATGACATTATGCTCCTAAGGGGTTACATGCATACAATGTCTACCATATGTAGATTGGTTATATGCAATGCAAAATTATAAACCTGAGTCAGACAGTTTTCAGTAGTTTTTCGGAGGAACATAACGAAATGAAAGCTTTAGAACGTAAATAACATGTTGTCTGATTACTTGTGATAAATACATGCATTAAGTATTATAATGAATGTAATGAAAATCCATTATGTAATATCCGGAACACCCAACTCCTATTCAATATTCGATTCTGGACAGCAATTTTAATTTTATCCCGGTTTTGTATTTTAAGTAGAGTTTAATCGGAATGGTAAATGCAATTCCATCTACTATCTCAAACAATATATTTAATTTGTACAACAGATTTTATATTGCGCATAAGTATTTCTATTGATTATTGTGCATCTATGTATTTCTTGCCATCTATATTTTATTTATAGAAAATTCCAATGAATGGTTAACATTTTCTGTTCTTCCTAAAAACTACTGAAAACTGTCCCAGTCAGGTTTATAATTTTGCATTTCAGGTATTACCAATATGTAGTAGACAATTGTGTTTTGGGAGTGTTTTACCGAAACGCCACATTGTATGCATGTAACCCCTTAGGAGCATAATGTCATTATATTGTCGGATAAATAAACCACTTAAAATATGCTTTCTAAAGTGTCATCACACTCAGCCATAGCATGTATAACATGCAAAATATGACCTCCCAAAAGTAAAATTCCGAAAAATATCATGTGGTCATATTAGTTTTTGGCCCGTATCTCGGGCAGCAGTAAATATTGTTTCAAGCGGTTTTTTGCAACGAATAGAGCTATTTCAGTTGTACTCGGCACAAAATATACGCTTTCAAAAATGCTGCAAAATTTTTTCATGAAACGACCTCGATTTTTCAAAACGTCGCAAAAACCATATAATTATTTTTCTACCCATAAGCTTAGATGACAAATCAGTCGAAAGTATGCTAACGTTAACTAGGTACTACCAGTATTACTCGTACAAAATTTCAGAATTCTAGGTTGAGCCCTTCCAGCGTGAGCAGCTGCCAAAAAATGCATCCCGTATTTTCGGGTTTACTCCCCTCATCACCGGAGCAGCCAACACAGGAGTCTGAAACTTGGCGTGTGATAGTTTTTCAATAGACCTTACATAAATATAATAACTTCAGGAAGATCCGCAATGGTCGTGCCAAAAAGCGGTCACGGCCGAAAAATATTGCTCAGAAAAAAATCTCTCATAGCGCAGCAGAGCAGGTAGGGCAAATAAGGCAAAGTGGAACAAGTGATCAAATGTAAATAAAAACCGACTATATTATGTAAATCACAACATTGCTCACCAATTATGATTATGCTTAAAATTGGTAACTTGGAAAAGCACGCTGGGCTCATCTACAGTGGTAGAATTTCTTGAAATCTTGAATTTGAAATTGGTCGGGGTGAGGGAGACTCCTGGTCGAAGTGAGAAAAATGTCATAGTAGGATTATGTGTCGTAGTATTACCTGTCCGAGGATTCTATGACGTAGTATTTCCTGTCGGGGATTTCCTGTCCGAGGATTTCCCCCCGTCGGATTTGGCGTCGTGTACCCTTGCTTATTCCAATATTGCAAGTTGTGTGAAAATGCCACTTTCGTGTATACGAGTCGATAGAATCCTAAGCTAGATGTCAAATATCTATCCTGAATAATTTATATTCCTGTAAAACAAATATTGTGAAATACTTCGCAGTGTTAACTATTTACGAATGGCTTTAAGTTAGAAAATCTTAAACTGTCTATACCTGATCTTATACCTGATCTATATACCTCTTTTTAATACACGTAGCACTAAGGAGGAGAAAGCGAGCATAAAATATTTTATACGTCTCCAGAACTTGGTTGAAGCAACTACTAGACCCTGAGATTCCACTGCGCACTATTCCACAGGTAGAAGAAGAGAATCGATGAAACATCCGTCTGCTCTGAAATCAATATACCAATTACAAAGCTCAGCAGAAATCCGTTGCTTCACTAGAAAATTATAATTACTTTTTTCGAAGTAATTTACGGTTGTGCAAAAATCAATTTCAAACACGTATAAGGTAAATGATGTATAATTCTTTGGAATTGTTAATTTAATGTCAATGATTGCCGGGATTCGCATGAAATATTTCAAAACTTCTTATTGTTTCTAATATTGACGGTAATCTGATATTTTCTTATAAACTATAAGTTTCTGACAAGATTTTTTGGAAGAGTGAAAAAACTGAGCTGTTAATGGGACAATTCATGAACGAATTAATACTTTCACTTTCACTGCTATAATATTATTGGGCTGGCTTTCAGTCAACACAGACTTTGTTTGAGAGTTCCTGTGGAAGCATAATTGCCAAGTTCGTGTCGGATAAATTGGATTTAATGCAATAAAAATCGTGTGAAAATGGGTGGTATGGATGTTGAAAAAAGTGGATTGCATTTGCATATCTGTGGAGACGTTCATAACATTAGTCCTTGTCACACTTTTGTGTTTGCTCCAGGACAAATGTATGATGACGCCATTTGGTACAAATATTAAGTGCATCAGGTTTAATTGTGGATATGGTATGACGTTTCGCGGGTTATTTTGTGGTTGCGTTGTTGAATTTAAGCTATCGAAGAACTAACTAACTCGGCAATTCAGAAGTACTTGCAGCCGTATGGTGAGTTAGATTATTATCATTAGTTTATGCTTATTATTATCGACACATTTAGCTTAAGGAGCCCTGAAATGTTATGATAAGCAGCCAATAGTTTAGGGGTACTTTATACGTTTGAACGTATTTAGTTAGTTATGCTGGATATTATGAATCTCTGCTGTTGTTAGGTTCGCTGGACGGATTGGAATGAGAAATCACAAAGGAAATACAATGAAATATGTTTGAGTTTGTACATAATTTTAATGTAGATCTCTCAGAGACCTACAAGAAGTTATAATTATTTGACAAGTTAATTTGAATATTAATTATATTTTAAAATATTACTCCTCTAACAAAACCCTTAATGAAAAGAAAGAATTGGCTTTATTATATGTAAAGTAATATTGAATAAAATATTCACTTACTGCTGTCAATAATCACAGGCAGATTTCTCTTCTGTAAATAAAAATATTTGCGTCTACGAAACATTTACACACATACAGGTTAAATTTCTGTGTACATGTTGCTTGCAATTATTGGGAAATGGTTTTCAGTTAGCTGAGGAACGGTTAGATGCGATTCGTGTACTCAGCGGACTTTGACAATTTTTTTTGAAATATGAAAATTTCGTGTTATGTATGCTGAATGTACTATTGTCATTGCGAATTCGAAGGTACCAATTATCGGCTACTATTAACCATTTGGGTGGGATTATGGTGTTGAAAAGTACTGAAAACACGTCACACGGTTTCGCCTAAAAATCACACAATATTCTTACTTTCTGGGTTCCAAATATAATTATGAAAGATATTCTCTGTTGCTATGAAGAAAAAATGTAGTGACCACACATTGCCAGTGCGCCTAAAGTATATATCATTTCATAATTAAGCATAGATGTATACTGTTACACAGAAAACTGTTCACTTTGCTGACGTTCCATCCTATCTCCTGTAGGAACTATCGTAGCGAGGATATTGCTGCCATATTCCATGCAAAACTGCTCAGTGTATTGAGCTTTTGCACTTGATATCGACGCTTTTGTTGGTTGTGTAAATCTTAAATTAACTAGCTGGAAAAGGTAACAGCATCTCTGCAGAAAGAAGCGCGCAAATGCTAGGCTGTAACACCCCAACTTGAATACACTGCTATCAAACAAATATGTACGGCGTCCTAGAAATTCGGGGAGATTATAGCTCTACTCGATGTCGTGCCAGAAATTGATTTAGACCCATCCTGTACCCCCGTGGCGATTATAATAGAAGACACATTAAATGTTAGTCAAAAATATATAAGCTGACGACTCTCGTTTGTGTTGCACTGCCACTGGAGATATCAGTTACACAGAAATTGCATAAAGCAATATGATATATAGTTTGTGATGTATGATATCGTGACTTGCAGCAACAAAACAATTGAACGCATGCGAAGAAAAAATATATATTTACACATTTCAGATAAAACATTTAATGCTGTATGCTAACGTCGCCTAAAAGAAGTGTTACGAATATGACGAAACATAATGCTCATAGATACGGTATTGGTGAGTTCTCCAGTTTGCATGACGTATTTTATATTGCAGTTAAATTGGGTTGCCTTAAAATATATCATTCGAGTTTCCAGTATCCAGAGATACGTTTATTATTATTATTATTATTATTATTTATTCAAAAACTCTGAATGATTGTTACAAACAATAAACAGTGTCATAAGGAATTTGGAGGATAAAAAAACGGAGGTTAGATTCGGTCAGATTAGGTCATACATATATATACTTATTCCATATTTGAATAATTACAAATTACATTGTACAAATCGGCATCATTTTCCTTAACATCACAAAGAATCAACTTTCTCCACGATTGGTAAAGTGACGAATCCAATAACATCCTTGAGTTAAAGAGACCGTGGAGGATAGGATTAGAGGAAGTGCAAAGTCGACTTAACAGTGAAATCACAGTTCTTCTCCTTACACCAATAAAATCCAAAATTCCATTTTCAGCAAACATTGCACTGGCACTGCTACGTCTACTATATCCAAAGAGAATACGAAACGCATCATTGTATGCCACTTGCACTGATTGGATATGCCATGCTTCTATAGGGCACCACAAACTCAAACCATAAATGTTACTGAAAAACGTTTTGAATATATATTTTTGACACTCAAACTTGATTGCCTGAACCTTGACGCTACAAGGTTAGCTTGCGAGTAAAGTTCTCTTTTCCTTCGCATTAGCTCATTCTTGTCTCTGTCCCAGCAAGATATCTCGTACCCCAAATATTTAACTGTCGTTGCCCACTGCACCACCACACTTCCTAACGTCACTTGAGGGGAGAATCCCTCAGCCTCTCTTTTAGGGAAAGCTTGGCAGAAAGTTTTGCTGGCATTGAAAGTTATTTGGTGTGATAGAGCATATTCAACGCAGATGTTAACAAGTTTTTGCAGAGCTACTACGGAAGACGCAATAAGACAGTAATCGTCCGCATACGCTAGGTAGTTACATTTCCTGGAGCCGACATTACAGCCAAGATCAGATTTTTCAAGGGTCAAACAGAGGTTATCCATGTACAGAGCAAAGTAATAGGCGGAATTTAAACCACCTTGCCTTACTCCGACCCTTACAGGGAAAGGAGCCGAAACCGCATATATACTTACGCATTGATAAGTATAAAATCTTTGAACCGAATAATATGCATTGAATTAGGAAAGTTGAGGGATTACTTTTAAGAGATGAAAACAAAATCAGCCGCATATAAGGGACCTACTCCCACTAACACTTTGTCACTCCTCCTACGCAATTTTGAATAATCAGTTAATTTGTGAACTGGTTTTGACATTGGTTATGGGGTCCTTCACTACATAAGTATGCATGTTCTTGTTCTTTAATCGAAGACGAGTGGTAATTATAGCGAGAATGTTGCTCAAAGAAAAGGTCTGTTTTAAGCAAACTTATTCAAAATGGTAAAGCTTATGTTACAGCTTATACAAAAAGCAATCATAAATATTGGTATATATACACATGTCAGCAATTTGTATGCATACATATTTCACAGTATAAATGTTTTCACTTTCCTATAGTCATCTTGATTGGCAAAAAATGCATTGATAAATTGAGGTAAATTGTTTGAGGCATTTATTTTATTTTTTACTCAGGAAGGTCGGATGGAATTCAAAATGCAACGGGCCAATAAACTGAATTTATCAAGAAAATCGATTAATCCAACCATCTGCTTGTGAGTAAAACTGACAGTATGCATAACTTTTCCATGCCCGCGTTGTGGTAGATATGAAACATATACTTTGCAGTTGTGAGAGACAGGTAAACGGGAATTATTAAAATCCGGCAAAATATGCGTAAGACGTATCCGGTACGTTGTGACGCTTACCTAACGTAAGAAAACATGGAAATTATTCAATTTGTTGGGCTATTGCGGGCTGGACGGGCCGTTGCCACTGGTTACGTGAACATTGGTTTAGATTATGTTTTTTAAATGTTCGATCCGTATTTTCTCTTTTTGCAACTTAAATATAATAACAAACACAATTGATTTGACAATTTTGATATTGATTTTATTGCTATCTATCTGTGTATGTTTTTTGAGATTGTCTTTGCGTAAGCATCTTCATGTTCATAACATGTATAGGCTGCCTATAATATACAGGTTGGCTATAGTTGGCTGCCGTTCTGAAAATTAATATGTTCCCCTTTTAATGAATTTTTATTTTTGGTCTAGCAATTTGTAATCGTGAACAAAAAACAAGTTATATGAGCTACTCATAATGTCACAATTATGTTCATGTCGTTATGAAAGTTGGTGTATCCTCGTCAGAAAGCTACATTCTGCTTAAAAATAACTTTGGTCTGAGTACAGGAAAATGAAATGTTGAATTTAAATTTAAGCTCGGACAGTTCGGCATTCATTCGTCTAAAATACGAAAGAACAACGCAAGCGTAGTAGCTAACTTAACGTGTCTTTCTCTATAACCCAGACTTCCAAACATAACCATTAAAAGCTCTCCTGAGATCGTATAAAATTGAAGCCTAGTAACGGGTAACATTTTGCAAAGTATTGCACAGTTTAAATTGGTGTCGTGAAACGTTTTTGCTGTAAGAAATCTGTGCATCATTTTATATCCTATTGCGTTACGTATAGAATGAAGCAATTGTATTCACCCTCATTATTTACGTCCATAGTGCTATGCATATTTGTGCAAGCCCACGGATGGCAACCAGTTGGAATGAATTGGTCAGAAACAGGCCTAAGCGCATTTCTCGGTCTGCGTGGTAAAAATTTTGAAGACAACGAAATATTTTTCTATTCGCTTAACACCAATGATTTGCATATTGAGTCTCATCGTGTTCGTTCCATGGTAGTTAACAATTACAGCAAAGAGGTGGAAATGTCGTTTCCGTTCAAATACACACAACCGAAACATTTCATAATCGTGCCTTTTGAGTTCATTCACAGGGAAAATGATGTCCAGCGGATATTCTGGCAATACGCAATGAATCCAAATACCGTGTTGGTCTTCATAGATAGATCTAAAACAATGCTTCAATACAACGTGTACTATTTTGAAAAACAGTTTCCAAAATCATTTCTAAATATGCCATCGCTAAAATTGGTTGTTCAATATAATGCTCATGCTGGATGTACAAAATATCATATCATGTGTCACGGTTACTGCAGCCAAGACAAAAGTTTCGGAACATTCAGTACCGGTTTTCTTAAGTTGCTACTTGCTCCACAGTCGCTTCATAAAAATTTGTTCAGATCGGCCAACGGTAGAGAAATAGACGCTATGGTACATCTTCAATTTCGGAAATACATTGAACCCGGTCACTACGGAAACAATCGCACGGCATGTCTACGAATCTCTCCAGTATCCCAGGAATTTCGATTTTGCGGTAGGAAAATTATGGCAACGCTTTTACTGTCAATAGTTCACAACATTTCGCTCAGAATACGAGCACAAGATGAATACCATTCCGTTGACACAAGTATAGATGGACAGTTTATACATTTGGAGGAAAGAGGTCTTGATTTTACAATCCACAATTATTCAAATAATTATTACATACTTACTGGACTCGCTTATTCAAGCCAATCAACACATCGTTTGATTTACTGCTACACTGAAAACGCAATAAATAACGGCAATGATGTCGATTTCCTAGCGTGGACAGATTCTTTTTCTGTAACTCTATGGCTCATGATTATGACCACTTATCTCGTCCTTCTAAAACTGGTTGCGAGCAAAATCAAGGGGAAAGTTGTGTCGTGCTTGAAAAAGGCAACGGATTTATTTGGGGCATTCATTGGAAGCTATACGCCGCCATATTTGAAAGATCAGAAAATACTAATTTTTATCCAGGTGTTGGGATTATTATTCTGCAGCTTCTATGCGGAAGGAATTGTAAGCACACTAACTGTTGTAATTCCGCCAGCACCATTTACAACAATAGAAAGTTTTCTGAACGCAGGATACAAGATCCTATTTCCATTTCAACAGATTAAATCGCCTAAACTATATTATCCCAGCCTGTTTGCAAGAGTCAGCAGTCTCACCGAAAATAGCTTTCACAGAACAAATCAAAATGTAACGGTGGTCGAAGTGGCCTCATACCTTGCAAAACATATGGCTTATGCAAGCCCAACAGCTCCGATATACGACAATTTATTGAGTTTGAAGCAGCATATTTTGAGGAAATTGGGCAATACGAGAGCTCAATGCTTTGTGCTACCTGAGGACTTGCAAACTAGTTGGCTTTATTTACGATCGTATACCGTTAACAGGCATTGGTTGCTAAAGTCACATTCCCGAATTCTTGAAGGAGGACTAGCTGAGAGGTGGAAAGCATGGAGAAGTATAGCACACAGATACAACCGCACGTTGGACCTTCAAGATCCCGTCCATAAACCTATTCTGGGCTTCGGCAATCAAATCGGCATCTCAAGCTTCTTCGGCATGTTAATATTTACAGGAGTTTTTATAGCCTTTAGTTGTATCACCTTCCTAATGGAAGTTGGGGCACATGAAATTCTCGCCAATGTAAGACATTGCGCCGGAATGGCGAGGAGTCGTGTGTATGCAGGCTGGACGAGAATGCGGACATTATCGAAACGAAATAGAAATGACGCAATCTTTCTGAGGGTGAAACACGTTGAAAAACTAAATACAAGTACTATAGCACCTGGTTAATGTCTACTTCAGTATTTACTAAACTTGTTGTAATTGTGCTTTCGACACATTTTCCTACTAATCCTACAGCTCCCCCAACTTGATTGTCGGCATTGTTAAAATAATAAGCGAATTGCGTACTTTGCAAAGGAAATGGTTAAAATATGCCGGACTTGCGTATTAGGAATTGACATCGTAGCATATCATTTCATTTAATATACTCTTCACATCCCAGCATCTCTTCAACGTTTTTAGATGTCATTAATTGCCGAGTGTACTCCCTATCTACAACGCAATCACCATAACTGGTAGACGACCTTAAATTTTCAAAATGGTTACAGACAATTAGACAATGCAATCCTTTAGTACCCGCTCTAAATGGATTAAATAATTTATTGTCCTAAGTTTGTCATAGTGGCCACAATGTTCTTTGCCAGCACATTACTTTCAAATTGTCTTAAAATGTCAGATTTGTAAAAACAACACTCTTGAAAGAGTCAATAGCGACAGTTTTTAAAATAGTCATATAATGCCTGGTGCATGTCGGAGCTTGTTTTAGAATCAAAAACCTTTTTGGTGTTTCTGAATGTTGATACTGGATCCGTTTCCAGTTCAATTTTAGCTTTTTAAGTTTGACTCGAATGTTCTTCTCGCTTCAACACGCTTAACAAAAAAGGAGAAATTTAAACCAGGCTTATTGAAGCTTCGTTTACTGTTTTCAAATCATATTTCCCATTTATCACATTCACTTGTCAACATTATTATTTAAGCAAGAAAATTGGTTTAGAATGTTTTTCAAATATTATCCAAAAATCTTTCATCACCATCGTCGGACTTTTACCAACTGAAACATTCAGTTTTATATTGAATAGAAACTATTCGCATGACCTACCCCAGGTAGTCTACCTGACTTGCTGCTGAAAACATTTATGTGGCTGGTTAGTAAAAATTGACGTCAAGCTTTTGCTTTGGTTTGCCTCCGATTCCATTATGCTGAATCTTGTACATTTATCTGTAATGGAAGCAAATTAAAATCACCGAAAGTGTTGCTTATATTTTCCCGTTAGAAATTTCATCCATGTAGCTTGATATATTAAGCTGGTGGTATTTTTAAATGAGATATCACAGGGCAGTCACACCTCACTCCAAACAAGTCATCGGAGTTCGGTGATCATATATCACCCGATGCACAAAAAGAAGTTGGGCCTAATTCCGTTTGGAGTTGGCTAGATGCTTCGGGAAATGGTATGGGCTTTGTTGTTGTGAGGGCTGAAATCGTTGACTATCGAAACGCCACACTTCTATGACGCACTGTCGGACCGACACCGTCAATCTTCAGGACCCTGATTTCTATTCTTGCGTCCAACGGGGGTTCAGAACAGCGCTCTCTTAACAGCTTCACGCTCAACAAGATCTCGTGCAAGAGTGCAATTCAATGCTCCAAATAATCACTTATCTTGATAGACACGGTTACTGATAAGACGAACAGCGAAACTCATTATTTACTCATTAACAGGAACAATTAATTATCAGTGATTTTAACAGTTTTTATAATTCTACGCTAATTTATTTGATCTACAGCGCATTTACTTAACGCTAACAAATGTCTTACAGAAAAACTTATTATTTCTGGAGCTCTGAGTTGATCATTGCTCGGAAGACAAACTCACACTAACTCTATTTTCTTCTTTTTCTTCTTCTAAGTTCTACCAATGCCAATAATACATAAGGACTTACTTGCTAAACTTACAGCTAGGCTTACAAACAGAACAAGAATAAACTCGATCTCACAAATGAACGGCGAGCAGTTCGCACTCTAACTGCACGACGACATAAACGTTTACAATTACACATACATACTTATACTAAACCAACACGCAGTCGGTGCAAAACGTAACCTAAACGAAATACATTAAACAAAGACACTACTGAAACGATGCAAAAGTGCCACTTGAAAACATACAATAATGCCTAGCTGAAAGGATAAAATAATGCCAAGCTGAAAAGGTATAATAATGCCAAGTTGAAACACTGCAAAAATGCCATCGACTCAATACACCTCGACAGGCTTGTCGCACTTAAAACAGTTGGGATGAGTTTGGCAATCCGAACTCTGGTCGAATTCCTTTATTCCATTTCCCGCATAAAAACGGAATTCTTACCAAGCGTGAGCCGCATCGCAAACGACAAGTGAAGTTCAACAGTACGGCGGGCAATGTTTGACTTGTAACTGTAAATGCAACCAGGTATGCAATTGATGAACTAATATTAATAGTGAACTAACTAACCTAATAATAAATTAGCATCACCACCTATCGCATGCATGTCTCTAGTAGATTTTCTACTCATCTCGCACTACACGTTCACTGCCGTTGGCATCAAAAGATTAGTGCTAGGTAGTAGTACTAACTTCGTACAGTTAGCACTGCGACCGGTAACTTTACCTCATTAATATTTAGCTACGCTGTGCATATCATATCAAGGCATTTGATTAATACAGTGAAGAAATAAAGCAACTTCACTTATTTGCAATGAATGACCGGCACGTACGGTTGTATAACAATTATTTCGACTTTTAATCACGAACAACTGAAAAGCTCTCTCAACATCCTACTTGACTATAAACATCCCGCCTGTCATTCAGCGTTACAGTGAGTCCATAATGGGCACAGTGATATGCATTCATGGTAATGCGAATTCGGCCCGGAGTCGGATTGAAGTCGGCCAGCATAAAGGTTGTAATGTGTAGGTTTGCTAGAAAAACTGAATGCGGCCGGAAGTCCATCCGAACTCTAACCGAAGTAAATAACTTCTAATGGCCAAAGTCATTCGATTGGAGTACGGTAGGAAGTTTGTTTTAGGAATTCTGAAAGCCAATTAGAACCCGAACGTCTCCCGACTTGGCCAACTCAATACTGACTCTTTATGTGCATCGGGAAGCTTCTCCGCTTCATACTTGTGTAACACAAGTTGTGTTCATCCGCCCCTTTACTACTAGTTTTTGCACTTACGTCGTTCAGGTTATTGTTGAAACCCTTAGTAAGCAAATGTTTGGATATTTTGTTATAATTAACAGTGTAAAATGATGAAGACCTGATGGAATACAATTCTACAAGGTGCCAGTTTAAAACGCATGAACACTGAATCGGGCATATGGTGAAAAAATAATGCTCGTTATACTATTAACCATACGAGGAATGAAGAAGTAGATGATGATAGGTATCATTATTATCTACGCTGTCTAGAGATTAGAGTACTTGTATGCAGAGAGACAGAAAGCAAGATTGCTTTTAATTTTTTAGTCCGGTTGACCTCTAAGCCAGTTAGTATTTTATGTGCCTCTAAAAGAACCACTGAAGATTAAGGTTAATGAGCAGGAATCAAGCTTAAAGGAACTGTTGGTAAATGAGGAAGGGAGGAGGCTATGTGTGACGTTCACTTCGTAAAATTGGGACAGTGACTTCCGTCCATTTCTCTGTAGCAGGACAAACATTAGCTTTCTCGAGATTCATTATTGAAGAAATAAAACGCTGATTTCAGAAAAGAAGGGATTACTTTTTCCAAGAACTGCTTTGATACCTTCTCAGTTTTCCAGTGCCAAGTGATTCATTGTATGGAGGTAGGAACAGGCAATTCAAGAAGTTCCTTTAATGACTGTACTGTTACATTTTCAAAAACTTGAATCCCCCCAAATCCCATCTACACAAATCTAGAATATGGAAAAGAGCGAAGAATTCATTACACGTCGTTTACCATTAACATTAATTCTCACTGGCCATAACTTTCAACAAAATAATGCTGTAGTACATCGGTCATGTACTTTTATTTTACTTCGTCCACCTTGATAGTTTTATCGAAATTGTTGTCAACAGCAGCTAACTCCAATTGATACCCTCACATTTCCGCAATATATATTATTGCAAGATAGTTTAAGAATCATGGCTAAACGTCTATTAAACCTATTTTGTTATTAAATATACATGCCAAACGTACAACTAATGGCACTTTCTTTATTGCCTTAATAAATAAATGCTATATAATAACAAAGAATGTGACTTGCTGTGACTACATGTGCTTTGTCAAATATTATGCAGAAAGATTTACTGGGCAATAAAATTATTACGAAATAATAAAGCCACAATTTCTCATACAAGTTGGCAATTGAATGTCAATAAGTTTCTGGCCTCCTGCAATATCACCTATAGTCACCCGAGTGGCAGTGCATTAGGACCTTTGTTCTACTCTTTATTTATAAACGATATTGGCAATGTACTATCTTTAAAATATTGTTTATATGCAGACGATATGATTATCTATACGGATTGTAAATCGTTTGAGGAGGGCACTACCTCCTTAAATGCATGTCTTATAGATTTAGAAAACTGGTGTATGCGAAATGGTTTGCGGATAAATATTAGTAAAACAAAGTATATGGTCTTTTACAAATCCCATGATTATCGCTCTGCGCGTGAAAGTAAGGGTAATATTATATTAAATGGAGAAAGCGTTGAATGTGTTGATACGTTTCGCTACTTAGGAATCAATTTAGATAGTAATTTATCATTTAAATTTCATTGCGAAACTATTGAATCCAGATTCAATGTTGTATTAGCTAAATTGTACAGTATTAGACGTATGATTCATGAGTCGTTCCTAAAAAGTGTTATTTCAGCATATGCTGTTAGTATAATTGATTATGGTATTTTGTTTTGGTCGAACAACAACGTCACTTGTGTTCAAAAATGTCAAGCAAAATTAAATAGATTTTTGGCGACCTACTTCTTTCCAAATTCTGTTAAAAAGGGACTACGTTTAAATTATAATCATAAAGACTTTGAAAAAATTTTAAGCAAACTAGATATGTTGACAATTTTTGAGAGAAGAATTGTGGCATATTTGAAATTTGTTTTCAAGAAAAGGTACTGTAAGTTATTTAAGCATTGGTTTGTTTCAAGTAAACCTGATACAAAAGAAATTAATAGAATTGTACTTTCTTTTACACCAAAATCCACTCTATATAAACAATCGGTGAAATGGAATGCAATTATGATTTGGAATGAATTCTGTAAAGATTTAAATACATTGATGCAGAAAGCGATTGATAATGAATGTAAAACCTTATTTGATATTTTTTCAGAATCGTGTAAAATGTTTATGATAAATAATCGTAAGATTTTGTTTAGATAGCAACGATAGTTATTTTATGTTAATTGGTAGACAATTCGGTCATGTTTTTGAACTGTCCTTGTTTTATGATTTTGTTATGTGGCAGATTTATCTCTGGATTCAATGTATGGAGTGAATCTGTATAGTGTTATTGTTATAATATCAGACTGTATGGACTGAAACGTTGTAACACTTAAATAAAAGACATTACATTACATTACATTACAGTCTGTCTAGCGTCGAAGTGCATAAGCTTACTATTACATAGCGTTGTACTTTACATTTTATTTATCACGAGAAAAAATGAAGAACACAAAATTTTTGACGAATTGGATTGTTATTTAAAACGTAAAAGGCAGCCGCACATTCTTTCAGAATAATTAGTAATTATCAACTTGATTTATGATGAGTGTTGCTTGTTACATGAGAACTGGACCACACTGAATTGCAGAAGAAGCTCTTGGCATACCGGTAATGAAGACAATAAAATGCAGAGTGTAAAAAAAGACAAGCTTTGTCGCTGAATTCCTGCCACCTGTGGAAGTATTTTGACTGTTAAAGTTATCGCAAATCGCCTTATGCATGATATATATCTGATACATTGCTACCAGTCTTTTGAAATAACCGTATAAATTTGTCCGTTTTGTTGAGGTTTGGAATGTGACCTATAAGGTTGTGACGTTGAGTTTAGTTGAAGTAAAATAATTGTAATTAAAATTGAGCAATACTCGTCTTGACCTTGACGCGAAATTTCAATTGTATGCGATTATGTCTTGGAAATGTTGCAAAAGATATTTAACCGCTCCTTATGATATGGAGTAAAGTGATGTGAACAGTTTAGAATTTGGAAGAGGACGGGATCGTGCTTCGTATGTGTGCAGTTTTTGAATTAACTGCAATGAATGTAACAAGGTGCGACGATATTAAATCAGGCATAACGAGAAGCGGTAATAGTAACTGCACAAATTGAAAATTTATCACCCAGAGAATTAGTTGATTATCCAACCATTACGTTATGTTTATAAGCTTCTAAATAACTTGATGGCTGTCAATTACTACAAATGGAAAGTCAACTGGAAGTCCAACTACAGTTTATTCAAACGTTTTTGTTCAAACAAAATTGTATGAAGCCAAAACAAAATTGTCATCCTCCACGGCAACTTTTGCTACCAACAATGCAATTTATACTGTTACGGATGTTTAACATTTCGTCCACTCCCTTACGTTTTGATTTCATTTGATACTTTTTACGTTCATTGTTATCTAGCAGTCAGTGAGCCATCACTTGCGCTATCATCACATCACTATATCACTAAATATATTTGATGGAAAATTAACGAGAGTTGTGGCCCACAAATACAGCTACATAGCTTTGCTTGAAGAAGACGGTTTGTTTTCAGATAACGAAACCTTAGAATTAATTTGCAGTCTAGACAATGGGAGATTTAATTTAATTTTGACTAGTTCAATATAAATATTACTTGCGAACCAGCTTTACACTTTTAATCGACTTAACATAAACAGCTATTAACACTCGCACCTTTTTTATTAAAGACCTGCGTTTTCATCTGGACATAATCGAAAAGAAGCATTGACGTGCAGATAGCTTTCGAGGTGGTAAATTATATCACTGTATTATTTTCAGTGCTGCCACAAAAGTGACGCAATAGCCCACACCTTATGAGGTAGCATTGCGAAGTAGCAACAAATATGGTGGATTTCTATAACAAATTTTGACCGAATCCCTTTTATTCTTCAGTGTAGATTTTGTTTTGGAGCAGAGCTTAGCAAACAAACCTTGGTGCCCAATCTAAAAGGCAGAATTTTGCAAGTTTTCTACTCTTCCGAAAACACTTAATCTGTACAGTTCTGGTAGAAACAAGTTTCCATATTCACGATATCATTGGGGCAAAACCAAGCACTTTCTGTTCATGTATTCCAATTATAAATTATTTGGAGTGGATGATGCTGGTATGATATGGAGAAACAAACGTGCTTATTTTGCGATGCGTATTTTGTTGATGAGAGGAAAAAGATGGAGAGAGCCAAACTATATCAACAACGCATTGGTTTCCTTGGCTGAATATGGATTTGAGTATATTTAATATGACTTAAAGCAGGCTGTGGTTTATCTTGATGCCTTCAAAGCGCAAAATAATGAAATTGTTGATTTCATTTCCAAGCAAAGCCATAGAATATCAAATTTTTCTAAAGAAAGAAATAAAGAAAGAAAGATAAAGAAAATATGTTAACAACTCATGGACTCTTAAAATTTTGAAACGAACAACTTTCATTCCAAGGAAAATATTCATCTGCAATTTTTTTAATTGACAAAAGCCGCAAATGACAGACCAATAGCGTCAAAGTCAACATTGGAAGCAACTATTCGGGATACTTATTTATGACACTTTGAACCATTTCCTCCAAATTTGCAGTTTATAACGGACAGTGTGATATATAAATAAAAAAATATGAGCCGGTTTTGTTCGAGTGAAAAACATTTTTCGTGTGGATACCGATGGGTTTTTGCGTTTCCGGGTGTGGTATATTCAAAGAACAATGGGAGGAAATGATATATAAAACCACTTCGATCCCTGACAATACATAACGAAGGCGAAAAGTTGAACGACTTGGACATTTAAGTAGGATAAGAATAAATTGCGTTGATATATGGCAAGTGAGGACAGTAAATAGGTAGCCTTCAAACTCCATCGTAAATCACACCACAGTAATTTTTGTAAACCACGAAAAGCAATAGGCGTGGGCAAGATCGGGACGGGCCACCGGAATCCATGTGTAATAATTATATATGGTAATCCAAAACTTAATATGCTAGCTGGATTCTTTAAACTTCTGACAAAGGTAAGCAATTTGCTATTTGTTGCATTTAACATTTATTGATTTATGTATAGCATTTACCCTAAGCTTTACGATTTGTATATGCTTGCTGAAAAAGCTCACTTTCTTTAAGCATCAATACACTTCTTTTAATTACTACTCCTCTTGTATAACAACAAGTTCCTGAACCAAAAATTATATTTTATAACTCAACGGGACATACAGCACAATTTGTACACACCAGTATCTTTGCTTTCTTAAGCGTCGAGGAGCAGTGTTCCTTACTCTCAGCACGAACACAATGCTCCGCTTTTGTCATAACTCTCAAAACCTTAACATAATTACAAACCAGTCCTTCAATTCAATCGCATATGAGTAAGCACAATGCCCCACCGCGTAAGCTATAAGATACGATCGTTTTAATTACAACCAGGTTACATATTGAAATATTTTTATATGTTGTCAATATTGGTTTGTAATTTTGCTATTTTAACAAAGAATTTTCAGAATCCAATTTCATTGATACAAAGTGTAAAGGTATCTTTGTCAATGCGATTTGGAATTATACATATTAAAAAGTAAGGTTTGGTAATAATATTAAACCTTTCTAAAAAAATTACATAACCTCAAAAACCCTCCTTTACGGTATTGCAACATTAATCTCTATCTTTACCCAACAAAAGTTATAATATCATGGATTAGGGGTTGAGTCCAACGAGGAATACACGAGAGCTTCACAATTCTGAAAATTGCTTAAACCGAGGCGATGGTGAGTAACAAAAACATTTATATATACATTGCTGGATACCAAATATCGTGAACGATTTGTATTCATCTCCCGTTCCCAAAGTTACAGAAATCCTTCTTGTAAATCAAATTGCCCATAACAGATAAACAACAAATATTTCCGTTTGCAAACTTTTTCGCTTAATTTGACCAATTTTGTTGGCGTTGCACTAAACGCCGTCATCGTCTGTCCCAGATTAGGCTGAATAAAAGGCAACGGTGATTAAACTATTTCGATTTCTACTTTGTTTGCGCTTGTAAATGTTTTCGCTATTCCCTCACTTGGACGAGTCACGAACGAGAATTATTTTGGAAGTCACGAATTTTACAAATTCTTGGATTTCAAAGGAAAAAATCAAACCGGAAATGTCGATTTCAATGGAATATTTGAGCATCGGTGGCTTCGATGCCAGCTGATAATTTTGATGAAATGGCTAAATATTTGACTCCAATAAATAATTTTCAAAATATAGATATGACAATCATAAAGGTGTGTGCACTCCTGTATAATTTTAAGAAAACGAATTGGTAGCAGCTACATAAATAAAGTGCCTTACCACAACAAACGTGCTTCCAACAAAGTAAAGAATCCCTCCGTTGTCGCCGCCTTTTTCGGAGGCTAGCAGACGCGCTGTACACAAAGTCTTTCTGCAACAAGTACACTGTTAATACAGTAATAATTCGATCCAACTACATACTATAGTCATGACGACAAAGAAACATGAACATCTGTTTGACATCGAAACGTCAATTTTGCAAAGGTTTCACCATACGACGTCAACCTCATGCATGAAGCCTTGTCTCAATAACTTCATTGATAAAGATGCGGAATGAGAGCTAACCAGTAAATTTTGATCGTCAAAAACCAAAATATAGAGGCTCTATTTCGGGTGACCTAACTCTGTTAACAAGATATATGTCATCGTGTTCAGTTGATGTGGAAAAATGTTTTATGTGCCAAGTGATCAAAAACCGTCGTCCAGAAATCCGAAAATGACAGGTAATTGAGATTTATGGAAGTCAATATGTATTAGTGTTAGTTTTGTGATATTTCAGAAAGGCAGTTGAAGAAATTTTCACAACCCAGCCAAGCCGGGGTGTATCAAAAATCCGGAAGTCCAAAAATCCGGAAAATCAAAAACCCGCCATCTAACCCATGCACTGGATATAGCGACTTCCATTGCAGTGCAGCCCTATAATTGAAGTCCGTGATAAGAACCCATTCATGAGAAACTAGTATTTTCCGTTTATGTTGGCGGCCCTGCTACATTTCATTCTTTTTCATCTTGTAAATACAAGTTTGTACTTGACTGCTGCCAAGAGACAAAGCCTCCACAGAGCCAAACGATAGAAATTATATGTGTGTAAAAACTAGCCGACGATAGAATTTTATGTCAACTATCTTACCAAGAAGTAGTGATTCATAACATCATATGTTAATATCATATGTTGTATATCCAATTAACAGTAAAAGCGAGCTTTGAAGTTCAAGGCTTATCCAAAAAGTAAAAGCTTTCCAAAATACAGTCTAATTTATTGGCACTTTTGTTGAAACTGGCTCGTCATATCTTTTGAAGCCAGTCACCAATTTATATTCAGGAGGCAGAAGTATATCTATCAATATCTGATGTCAATGCAATTCAAACAAAGTCGCATTTTCATCCCTTCTAATTACTTTAATTATTGTATGATCCGGCAGCCAATATAAAATTGCCAATAAAATGCAGGAACAATAACCGACGTTATTGTTCCTGCATTTTATAACAATATCTCCGTTATGTTGTGACGTTAAATGAAAAGATGTAATATGAAATGAAATTTTATATGCTGATAAGTTTTGTTGTATGATTTCGACAAAAATTGTAGGTTTAAATTCATGACACTTGGGCAAAATTGAATTACATTTTCTTTCAGATAAAAAATGCCAGCAATTAACTGCAAGTGTAAAGGAAACTTTTCAAAATATCAGAAATAAATATCTGTATGGTTGTTTCATATATTGACTTAATTCATTCACTTTATATGTTAACGCCGTTTGGTTCTTATTTGAGCATTCTAAATGTAAGTTAATAACAGAAAAAAGACACGGAAATATTGTATGTTTAAGATGTCAAGGATAGCAACGTAGTAAGAAGTATGTTATAGTGGGCAAACGGTAAATCTGCAAATCCTATGTAGCGTTGCGGTTTAACGGTCGAAAGTTAATGCATACACTCTTCTTCAAATGAGGCGTACGTTTCTCAGAACGGAATGCTATTTCATTGAGTCCAGTATGCTTGGGACCATTAAATAGGTTATAGTATATTTTTATACCAAACATGAGTTAAATTTCTGTAATGATCATTTTATTTTTTGTTTTATTTTCATATGAGGCGAAAGTGTACGGAAAAGTAAAATAATTTTGACCTATGACAATCGACGTTGTGTTAGAGAAATGAGGGCAATGTAAATAGGTACAATAGTGAGCTCAGCAGCAAACTAATAATAGCTTGGTACACCAAACCGACCTCGATGTTACCTTAATGGGATAATTTCGCATCTTGACGCATCTAAATTGGTACCGACAGAAGGAATTACGAAGGAGTTTTATAGTTAAAATGGTAAAACAAATAAGTCTATGGAAAATATTGAAAAGGAACCAAAGCATAACACCGTCTAAATGGTTGGCCTAGCCCCAAGCCATAATTCCAAGTCACATACAAATCTGTAAGTACGAAATAAAGGTGTATTGTAAATAAATCATGAAAAAATATTCAAATTGAATATAACCTTTTCCTGACATCCCCGCTGCCTTACATATACCTTAGGCGAACCTACCCATGGTATTTATGAAATGAACAATGAGACAATATTGTCGAGAGGCAAGTTGTTATTCTGTATCCCCTCGAGATTTTATGCTGTAATATTTATATGATTATTACTAACGTCATTCACAAAGTATTTTGATGTAATTTGACCTTTTAGCGTAGAAACAATTGTCGCACCTCCTGGATTTTTTAATTTATCTTTCTATTTCTCGAGCCAGAATCAAAAGCGACAGAAACAACATAAACAACATACAACAAGAGTATGTGTGTAACAAAATAAAGCGATAGTTTTTATGACAGCTTGACAAGATGAATTGACGAATAGGTATACTTTGTTACTTTGCGCTTATGTAAATTAAAAACAAAATCGGTCGTAATTAATATAAGAAAATTTTACATTAACGGATATTTATAAAAATTTACTGTTTTTATAAAGTACAAGATAAGCCTTGTCAAATTTTAATGCACTACTGAGTACTATGAGTTAGAAGATACCTAGTGCAAGAATATTTCTCAAAGAGGTACATCTTTCTTTGAGTGGAAATGAAGCCTGCCAGCGTATTATTGACAAGCGTACACAAATGTATGTAATTGATAAGCTAGAAGCTTCTAGTTTTTCAGGCCGTTTCAGAAAAATATACACTATTTTATTTCGTCAAATAATATCAACTTCTGCCACACTGAAACTGTGGATTACTGCTTTTATCTTCAAACCCAACACGAAGACTTTTTATTTATGATAAATGCATTACTGTGAGAAAGGAAAGTGTGAATGCATATCAGAGAATTTACTGAGAATATGCTATTCTTCAACTCTCAACTAATTTATGACATACAAGCACTGAATAGAATGAGAGAGGTGTCATTTATTTTCCGTACGAGTCAATAAGTACGCTTCCGGAAGCTTGGCGGATTTTATAGACTGAAATATAACTTAAGTGCTTGAAAGGCCGCCACATACGCTTCAGCAACTTGCTTCCCCACGGGAAGATTTCTTGAAATAGAACCATATGTGATGATTATAATTACCCACTTTTCAAAACCACATCGGTGTCACAGGTTTCTTTCAATTCGCAAGCTAGTACTTCATTAGAAATTTTATTAAAAATTAATTGAACATTTCACTCAGTTTAATATGCATCACTAATGAATACATTTCTACATATATATCTATTAACCTCTATTTTGGTGTGCGTCTGCAATTGGTGTATATTTCGTTGTATAAGTGATTGGTATTATTTGATCAACAACATCAAGCAAACTGGCCGAGCCCACATTATATGTATGTAATTAATTAATACGGGCAGTGCAACCTCATTTTAAACCAACAGTATGGATTTGTCTTACATTGAAACGAATGCAAAATTAAAGCATTTCTCGTTTCGTTTTTATGCGGTGTATGACCCCATAGAATCATTTAATTTGAACGAATAAATTTACTTTACAGCCAAACTGTTTAAAAGAATACCTATTAACTTGTTAATATACCGAAACGT
>CM023199.3:12666-30124 GCA_004115045.4 Sinella curviseta | reverse complement strand
AAATTCACGTCGCGTATTTATCATTGTCATGATGGATTCTAGGCTAAGTATACTTTAAATGTTTTATATCATCGGACTAGCGGAATGATCTGTCGCAAACGTGTTAACCATTCTCCAGCAACTATATGTAAATTAACTGCTTTCGGCGTTCGAAATGATCAACATCCGGTTTACGCAGGTCTGATATGAAGCAGGTTCTATATTTAGTTGAAAGTTTGAGGAAACAACAAGTTAGCTTTCATTTCAAACTATAAACATCTATACTAATTTCATCATAAATTATTAAGTACCTTTGTCAGAAATGCAGCTTGTATCGTTAGTATTCGGGTTAAATAGGAAAAATGTAATCCTCTTGCTTGGTGAGCATAATCTAAATGCTTTACACGAAATAATAGGTTCCGTTTTGTCATTTCTGTTTCCTTTCCGAGAAACGGTGAGTTGTACATACAGAAAAAAGGTGAAAGAAGTTAGTCTTAAGAACAAACTTACGAACCCTTGAATTTTGAACTTCATAGAACTTCATTACTGTTACCAATAGAAATAAATGTAGTGGCAAGTAGTCGACGTAGTTGTCTGAGAATTTTAAAAATAAGTGTTGGAAAAAGCTAATGGGTTTTAAGAAATAGGAAATTAGCATTGCTTAATATTTCTGCTCAATTGCCACTTAGTCCACGAAAAATAATTTTTCAGGTTGCAAATACAAGTGCAAACTTGGACACCGTTCTGAATATCTTGGGGATCTTGTTTTTTATAGTAAAACAAATGTTGACTTCGCTTTTGGTTGCGGTAGCAAAAAATCTCACAACTGCTATGTGCATAAGATGATTTCTTTCTGCTCGAACAGAGCAGATGATTGTTCACAGAACACGTTAAACGGCAAAATACATACATACCTCAAAACATCTTTATTCCCGTCTTGATATTGTTATTTCTAGCAGTGTATTGATATTGTTATGTTGTGAATATATTACGTAATTGTTGCTTCGTCAACACGCTGAACGTCTCGTCATACTGTTTCGCATTAAAGGGAAGTATTTCCGTACATTGTGGAAAGCTAATGTTTAATTTTTTCTAACTTCTAAGGCAACTTATTAATAATATCTACTGCCGAAGTAAAAAAACAAAATATCTCAAAAGTACTTTAAGACGTTATAACCATGCAATCTTTATTACCGTTTTAACAGACTTGCCGTGTTGATAACCAAAAAGAAATACGTAAGTCAACCGGATTGTTATTAATTTTCACGTACATCTTCATAAAGATGAAATGCAGATCATGCCGCCGATTAGTACATACACTACGACATCATTCCTATAGGAGACGACAGATTTATTACACTTGAGGATATTATGTTAGTCTGGTAGAAAATAGAACGGATTTAGTTTATCGTCACAAAATCGGTAAAACGGTGTAAAAGAAGCGATTGGTTCATTTTAAAGGATGAAAGCGGCAAATAATAACACGAAAAAAATTTCGTCTTTTCATTATTCATTTTCCCTCTCAAACCTCCATTACTCGCATTGACCTTAACAGTTTTTATTTGGCCTATGTTACTACCTACATAGACAAGGGAATTTAATATCTTTAATGATAGGAGCAAACTAGATCTCAGTTTTAAGTTTATTGCTTCTTGATGAACTCTTGGATGAACTGCAGCTTGTAGAGTGTTACGTTTCAAGCAGAATGTTTGTCGTTGTGAACTCCTGTCCTACAACTACAACCCTCCCTTCGTCACCAAAGACAACTTTATTCTCGGAATACAAATTTGAAGGCGATGTAGTGCAACAAGCACTATGCAATCTACAGCCGTTACTGACCCACCCGAAATGATTCAAAGTTTTCTCAATATTGTACTGTCCTGGTACAGAAATGCCACCAAAAGCGTTTATTCGCTTTTACTGAAACGTATATTGAACAGACTCTCGCTTTTGTCGCACTGCTGCTGGAGATATGTTTTCATACAGAAATGGCATATAAGAAAATAACGTGATATTTATGATGGAATTATCTGTAGCAACAAAATATTGTTCGCATGCGAACCAAAAAATAAACATTTCACCTTAAGCATGTGATGATGTAGGCTTAGGTTGTCGGAAAGTTATATTGCTAACAGGGCGAAATAATCATACTACAAGATCATATGTTAGTAATTTAGTTGTCTAACGAAAACCCTCATGTCTTAAAATACTGTTGAATTAAAATATGTAGATCATCATTTTTTGTTGAGACTTTACGTTTACACTTAAGCACCAATACTTTGGTTGATGAACAAATCCTCAAGAAGCTCTCATTGAAGCTGGGATAATGATCGGACGACTGAAAGAAGTGATTCGTTAGTGATTGTATTTATCCTCATGCGAATAACATTGAAATCCTTTCAGTTCATCGAAAGCAGTAAAAGTGGACTGATACTGGTTAAAGGGACTAAAACTGGAATGTGGTGTATTTTCGTCTGATTTTAAAAATTCGCTTTAACCTGTCTCTCAGAGTTACCAGGTCAATGTACCGTATGCAGAGCATAACGCCGCTAAGGGTAAATTATGATATCTGTTTTTTTACTTAAAGAAGATCATTGATCATCTCCATAATGCTTGCTGGACACAGCTTAATCACATGACACATCTTAAATTACAGAAGATCTTTTTATTAAATTAATATAAAGACCTCAAATTATCTCTTCCTTGAAATTTGGTATTTAGAAAAAGCAAATTGGAGCTGCACACCAACGACAAGCAGATCCAAAAGAGTTAAAACCAAAACCTTCTCCATCATATTCTACTAAACGTGGCCGATATATGGATTTGTTTGTAAACAAAATTAAGAATTATGTATGGTAGTGGGCTTTGAAGAAGGTACACTTGAATGTCAAAACAGAAAGGAAGGCAGACATGACCATGATAACGGTTATCAGATAACCATAGTGGTCTAGGCACAATCTCACTCATGATTACATTCGAGTACCATTTGCAAAGGAGGACACAAAAAATTTGAAATCCAACAAGCAGCTTTTTGTTCCAATATAGTGGCGAAGAATTACCAATAACCACTCCAAATAGATCCAGCATTCTTGAAATATCTGATGTCTGATTGAAATACACCGCTTTTTTGGAAAAGAGGAAAATTATAAAAAATGTGAGAATTACTAACATCCAGGTTTCGTGAAAAAACGAATCAATCCAACTCTCTGTGTCGTTCATATGTATGGTTATTTTAGTTGCTCATGCAGCAAGTTAGCTCCACATAGCACCTTGTGTGCCTAGAACCTACAATTATATTTTTCTCCTGGTTGGCGCATTAATGCAAATTAGCGTCGTAATTGGCACATAATGGCTACAGCCTTTAGTAAAAACAAATGGATTGCGATGAAAATACTAATAATATTACAATTATAGAGAGCCCTCACTGTTGTTGACAATTATCTCACTGCTGTTAATATTTTTTGTCTAGAATTGACTACAATTATTACTTCTCACGATAATTTGGAAAAGGCAATACATATTCTACTTGAACATCATATACATGGTCACATAAGTTGATTGAAGCTCAACTGATTATATCGATGTATTGAAAAAGGAATATACAGTTCAATCCGAACAATGATAGGATTCACGACTATCTTACAAAGTTGAATTCATAGTGCGGACGATTCAAGGAACTAACATAAAGCAATTATGGTGATCCGTTGCCAACAAACTTGCCCCCAAACTCTCCTTGTCTAGATCATCTTCATATTGTTATGCTTGGTAGCAGCCGGATGACGACTATTAATAAATATTAAACAGTCAACCTTCAATTTTAATGTTAGCTTCTTTCGAACGTGTTTTTGGCACCTGTGATACTTAAACTAAGGACAGGTTGTCATACTTTCTAGAGTCGGCGTTTATATCTTCAACGTTACAAATAACTTCATACAAGCCTATGCTTCTTTGAGACAGTTAATCGTGCTTAATATATTGAGTGATTGAATTTGCATAGATATTGTTGTGATAGGCAAGCGCAACAAATGACTGAGGTAATGCAAATGTAGCTTTACTTGTTTGTTTACAATACACAGTTGAATCAACCGAGTTGATTGCCAACGAATTAAAATATAAAAAGTAGTTGACAGCCACGGAGTAAATAACACCGAAAATCAACGAACCAATTGCTATCAACCAACGAATTTCTTTAATGTATTCGGCTCAAACCCCCTTAAGTCCAAACTTAGCGACTGGTCTTTACACAAGCCAATTTTTAAATCCAACAGGAAAAACACACAACTATAACCTATGATGTTTATTTTACACTATGCCACGCAAGATGCTGCGATGCGGCGGCGAAACTCCCAAATCTGTAACTAAATGTTCCTTGTATTGGCAATTACGCCCTTGAAACGTAAACATGAAAAGAATCACAGACAAATATTCATGCAGGTGTAAACATGCAATTAAGGCACGGTTTTTAGTAATGTGTTGGTTAAAAAATTCTAGACTCTTTTATGCATTTATGATTTGCAATTGTGTATTATATATAACGTATGAATAGTGGTCTGATAAATATTAGAAGCGGCGAAAACGTATATTTCAATTTATTTAAAAGTTTGGGTTTTGACGGATGGAAACATTTGTTGGGCGAATTCTACGTGGACAAAGTAATTCAAAACCCCGTTGGTGTAGATATTGATGTAGTGCTTCTGTTCAGCTACAACCATAAATCCGTCTTTAAATTTGTATTTCTGTGTGCCAGCTCAAAAAATGAATTAAGTAAACAAATTGAACAACTAGACTTACGCTCAATTGAATAAATGCATCAAATGATGACTGATTGAAGTGCAGATATTTTCGCCGAATCAAAATTATAAAGGAAAATCGTGATAAGGAGTTTATTAAAAGTATCCCAGCATGGTATTGTCTTCTAAATCTTCACTTGTAAAGCAGCATTGTGACATCAGCCACATCTTGTATTACCTGGGATGAGCACGGCACTACCATCAAAGTTGGCAGCACCTTGATTTAACATAAATACAACGATGAGGTTTTTAAAGGATGTCTTGGACATTGGACGTGAATTATGTATTTTTATCAATTGTTTTTAAAATGACACAAATTAACCCCGAGTGAAACCACACGGATTTTTATTTGAAGTTGTGACATATAATGCTTATGCAACTCACAAGTACACCGGCGAATCAAATTTCACTGACAGATTGAAGTCTTCAATATGAATATTTGTTTGTAATTTTTACATATCGAACTTCAAGTCACAAGTGCATATAAACTCATGAAATATATTTTACAAAACAAGGATACCTAGAAGGAGTGGAATAACTCATCTTGGTAAAATATCAAACGTCTGACGTCCAAATGATTTTAATATTTCAATTTTATATTTGAAACATTCAACCTTAACTTAACGTAGGTATACTTTCGATTACTTTCGTCTATGCCTATATAATTTTTTGATATCTTCGTATTGCATCTCGCGCAAGACCTTTGATTAATTTTGAATTTAATCGAATGGATGAAACTATTTGTTTTTATTTAGTAATTAAAAATTGTCCTAAATGATTAGAAGACTAACGTCGATTTTATTTTACGTCACCTTAAATCTCATTGACCTTTTAAAAAATCTACAGGTCATTTGTTGGGTTTAGGTTGTATTGGCAACAAAACTTATGCTGAAAAACATGGATTTAATATTACAACAGGGATTAAAATGCACTTGTTTCAACAAAAATTAAGGTGGCGGCCAGTGACAATCGCATTAAAATGTGTTCAACATCCTCCCTGCGATTTCAAGTAAATGCTAAATTACATGAAAACTCCGACATTGTGCCATCAATTTTGATGTACGTTTCACATCAGTAGTAGGTGTAAATATGGAAACATTTCCAAACCAAATGGCTTTAAATTGTCTAGTCGTTGTTGATGTATCAATACTGTTTTTACTTATTGCAAGTAGTGTTAAAAATATAGATACGTCAATATAAACTTTCGCCGGAGAATATTTTACTTCGTAATTAGTTCTTGGCGACAAGGAACATTCTACCTGCTTGAATGAAAATTCTTCAAGAAGCCGGCTTTTAAGCCCGAAGGCGATAAAATTCAGTTTTACGTAAAACTTTGGGGATTTCGAATTGACTTCATGAAAAACTGCTAGAGATATGCAGTATTGGATATGCAAAGCCATTCACAATACATGGTAGATTACGATGCTCGTGTAAAGTAAATGTAATGGTATACAATTAGACCAAACTAATCCGACAATTTCAACATTACAGTAACCTGGATTAGGTTAACACAGCACAGACACGAGACATTAAACGTCGTCGTTAAGTTACGATTCTGAGAGATAATTATTAAATGAAAAAAATATGACTATTTCATGTCGAATCGTCGCCAGGCGACGCATTTCTATTGCGTTACGTGCATTAGAAGTTAATAGTTCATCTATGATTTCAAGGAGTTGATGATTGATTGATGATTGATCAAGGACTAATGATTAAGTCTTGACTTGACCACCCTTATGTATTTATCGCAACCGTTGCTGTTTAATTTTAACCATAGGTCAATTCATACGGAGTCTCTAGATACATGTTATGACAATAGTTAAATATCACTATGGAAAAACGAATATTGGTACAATAAAAGCTAAACTACGAATTAGATAGCGGAGAAATCTCGTTTTTATTTTGCCACAAGTCACAAAGTTTGAACGAATTCAGGAACTGTTGCTACCGCTAAATGTCAGCTCCATACAGTCAATCAGTAGAATAATTGGAGAAAGGGAAAACCTATATTTGCGGTCATCTGAAACGAAAATTATATTTAACGGAAATGATTATTTTAAAGCAAGACCTGTGCATCTCAAAATTCACTCCATTCCAAATCTATCATTAGCTACAGGGTTATGCCTGCATTTTAACCTTCCAATCAAAACGAAGGGTACTCATCGTCAGCAGTTCAAACTGAAAATTGCTTCCAGTGGGCCGAACGTAAACAAGAAAAACCCACTTTCCTTTTATCGTATACCATCTAATTTCGAGCAAAAACGGTATTCACATTTTTCTATTCATCCCGCTGTCCCAAATCAGCAATGAAATCCTAATTGAAAAGCAAAAAGCATGTAAGAATTTCCCACGGCATTAAGTAATAAAAATTGCTTTATATTTCCCTTGCCACAATAACAACAAATTGTGAAATGAATACCAGTATAAAGGGATATTGTTTATTGATAAGAACATACTTTATCCCTTTTCTATATAGTCCGCGCACAGTTTACGATTCAAGGTTTGTAAGGTGATCAATTTATTCATTCCTCCGGAAAGAACGCTCTTTTCTTGTGGACCAACAATAGATTGGATTTATGCTGTAGATACTTCACCATAATATAAGCTTCATGACTCGGAATCAAGGTGAAAATTCTCTCTATTTTATAGGCATCCCGCTATTCGTTTCCATTTGCTTGATATATATTTTTAAAATCAGTTATTTGACTGTAGGAGAAAGCATACTGTCTGTTAATACAGAACCAATGTTGCAATTGTTCATCTTCGTGGGTTGAAGGCATTTATGAAGCCATTTGAATTTTCGTGCATATACTCAATTGACTCATGACACCATTTTAACGCCATTTGTTAACAAGAGAGGGCACTTTGTTGTTTAGCTGGCTCGTAGATCAAAATCAGAGATTGCAAGTTGTCTTCAGAGTTTGTCGAGATGTATACCGAGAAATACGACTACGCCTGTTTCCACAGACTAACAGAATCAATTTCAATGAATTATCCGATCAGACCAATTTATTCTTGAATCCAATAGATTCATTGTACTTTTCACCCAAAAGATGTTCATCAGTCCCGTTGCACTTGCAATGATTTCCAACCCGTGCTATTGCACTTTTCTTTGCTGTTGAAGGAAAGCGCAAAATGAATGTTTGAGTGAACTAAAATGGAAACAAAATGGCAAAATGGTTTTTGCACAAATTTTCATTCTCTGAAAAACATTTTCTTCGTAAAATTCGTATCGCAATGGTTAACTTGTGATGTCGCATTCACCATGTCAACAAAATTTGATATGACAACCGTTAATTCAACTGTTTCACATTTTCACATCAACCGATATGTTCATACAAACAGCGACTGTACATTAATTTCATTTTCGATGGAATCCACGTATCCAGTCGTACCTTATGGGGAACAAAAATGATGAGTATTTTCAGAACTTCGTAAATACAGCTGTTGGAATAACAGCTAAAACTGTCAACTTTACCGATCTCCAGTAAATAATGTAGTCTTTGTCAATTAATTAAGACCGCAGGTTGAAGTTTCCTGTTGGTGCAATAGTAATGTAATAATGAATTGTAGTTCTAATGCATGTTGCATTGAGGAAATGAACTCACGTTTCCATGTGTTTACTATGCAAAATGTTTCCATTTTACGGAAGAGAACATAAATCCTTTCCAAAGATAGAATTTATCCCACTACATTAATGCTATGTCCAGCAGTGCTTTATGATTTGATAAATAGAAACGCGACAGAAAGTTATGAAACTAGGAGCGCTTCTCATTATATTGTAAGTAAAGACAAACGTCTCAGCTATTTATCATTTATGGTAACCTCGGCTTGGGTGAAAATACATTGCAACAAGCGATAGTAACCTGACCTAGGCTAAATTAAAGCATTGGTTAATAAACAAACGCGAAAAAAGTGATCTAGTGGGATGTGATCAATCCTGTATCGAAAGTGATTTTTAGCGGTCAGGTTATCTGAATCAGGTATATAATTTTTTGTCTATGTCAATGGCTGTTATATAGGATATTGCTAGGCTTACTGCATCGGCACCGGAAACGCCAAAGAATGGCGTTGCATGACTCGACGACGCTCACAGGATTTTTGCAGTGTTGCCTGTAGCTGCAACGGTGATTATGGGAGCTGCTGGAAATGTGATGGAAGTTGCGCTGTCTGAGACTCAGTGTTTACGTTCGCGCTACCTTCAATGCTGACCATGATTTTGCATGGAGCCGTGGTTTATTAGTAATGTCAGATTTCGTTTCAACTGTAATTTTTAATTCTTCCTTTCTTCATCACTCCAGGAATTGCAAGATCAAAGTCGACTAATTAGTAAAATGCATAATTAGCAAAACAAACTCAAAGATAAAGTTTTATTTTGTTCCGAAACGAAAACAATTTCCGAATTTTAAACATGTCGGGCTTCCGGATTCATTCAAAGCGTGGTTGATTTTCGAGGATATCTGTGGCATTCAATTTCAAATAATCGTCATTAAATTTCAGTTTAAAAACTTCTTATTCATATTAACAAAAAAAGCCAGCCGAAAGACCACCTATCTAATGTTCTAATTAACTGACATATGCCACAAAATTGTAGAAACTAGTGTGCATGTTGCACATAAATTATTACAATGCATCAACTTGGTGGGGTTTTTTGCTTGATCTGTTTTTACAATAGTTGGTGTGTATCATCATCATCGTTGAGTGTGTATTATGAGGTGGCGTGTCTGTCTTGATTCTGCAGATTCCGATATGGATTTCCATTTCATCTTGCATCAACGCGATAATACGATATGCAATTTATATTACTTTGGATTCAGCATTAATGAGCACTTTATTTGAAAAAAAACATCGCTACTTTTCTGACCAAATGTATAAAAATAAGTTCAAAAATTTAAGCTATTGCACTATGTTGCCGTGAGCCTCATTTTCTCTGGAAATTCAATTTAAGCAATTTAAAAAATTTTCTTCAATTGGCTCGATTCTTGGGTCGATTATATACAAAAAAGACCTGCAGATTCCGAATATGGTGGTCTTAAGTCGCTACAAACTGCGTGGTTCGAAATATATGCAGAAAACTGCAGAAAATGGTAAAAAATCACGGTTTTTTACAAAAAAGTTTAATTTCTGAAAAAAGGCGGACGAGTCAAGTAAAACGCGTTCCAGACTCGAATAGCCCTGTCCTTTCTACCCTGAAATCCGATTATATCACACCTTGATCGATCCGCCATTTTGAATAATTGATGTTTGAAAATGTCGTGTCAAAAGCTGGAGTGGGGTCGTTCACTATACACACGCATACCTACTCACAAAAAAAGATGCCGGATGGGTGGGAAAACACAAATTTCGGTTCTTCCACCCATCCGGCATCTTTTTTTGTGAGTAGGTATGCGTGTGTATAGTGAACGACCCCACTCCAGCTTTTGACACGACATTTTCAAACATCAATTATTCAAAATGGCGGATCGATCAAGGTGTGATATAATCGGATTTCAGGGTAGAAAGGACAGGGCTATTCGAGTCTGGAACGCGTTTTACTTGACTCGTCCGCCTTTTTTCAGAAATTAAACTTTTTTGTAAAAAACCGTGATTTTTTACCATTTTCTGCAGTTTTCTGCATATATTTCAAACCACGCAGTTTGTAGCGACTTAAGACCACCATATTCGGAATCTTCAGGTCTGTTTTGTATATAATCGACCCAAGAATCGAACCAATTGAAGAAAATTTTTAAGTTGCTTAAATTGAATTCCAGAGAAAATGAGGCTCACGGCAACATTGTGTATTGGAGAGAGTTGCTATGTGACAATCCCCTGTTAAAGGGTGACAACAAATCATAAACAACAGTACATCCACTTATCTAAACGTCTCAATTCATTGGAAACGGTAATTAATTACTTTTGCATGCATGGTTTTGGAACTCAGAGGAACACACTTGTTACCGTTAATCCAGAAAACCATTCTATGTCACGATCTTTTATTCCAATATTCACGATAAATAACGCTGCTAAATCCCTTCCAATAGTACCAATATCAACATTACCACAGCATAACCATTCCTGTCGGCCCACATAAATTAAAATATAATTTCCAAGTCACCACAAAAACAAATATTGACGTATTGCATTGGCCTAACTTGCTATTATAAATTTGATTTCTCCAAATCCAAGACAAACTTGGTAGCAGTATTGGTTGGAATAAAACCAGTTTCAAAGCTTATTTGACGCAAAATAATACAATTGTGAATACTTTTATCATTTTTACTATTTGGTAACCATGATAATGGGCTGCATTAGATTCTTAATATAGCACCCAATTTTCAAATTTCGGGAACACCATTTGTAAAATAAGTGTCAAATTTTTAGAGATTCTGATTCACTATTCAACAAATTTCGTTTTATCACTAACATTTTATGATTACGTCGACAATCCGAGTATTTTGCCTGTTTTCGTTTAATGTACAAAGCGCAATTAGGTAGTTAAAATCATACAACAATAAGCTGGAACTAACGCCAACCTATATTATGCACCTCGCAACAAACACCATTCCGTGCCCCTCCCTGGATTTTATTTGGCCGAACAAACATCTTGCATAAAGACAAAAATACTCTACGAAATGTATTATTAATCTTTAAGAAGATATATGTCGTCAGGAGATATTCATATCGACAATAAGTATTTGCAATCCCGGAAGATATGTAGGTTTCGTAATGTTTTCGGAAATAGTTGGTAGGTGTCGCGCTCACAACTTGCGAGCCAAATTCTTAATGCAATGGTGCAATTGTATTGCGGAAGATAATTTAAAAAACGTTATGATGTAACTAATCTAAAATACAAATGCTACAAATTTGTTCACTGAATTGGCTCCGTCATGCGGCAGTAACGGTTGAATCTAATTGCTTGGAACCTTTTCCATTTTAACAATCATACAATTTATCAAGAAGAATATCTTTAACGCTTTCAAAATTGTATTGCCTTGCGTTGAGCAAAATCGAAAATATGTGAACCGATATCATGGAAACATGTTTATGAAATTGGCTTGTAAAAACTGTTTGAGATTAAATAGCACATTAACGAAAGTATGTTTGGCCAAGATTTATTTACTGTCACTAAATAATTAACTCGGTATTATAAATGGATTCAATGGTATAACATTCCAAACCATAATTTTTTAATAAATTATTTACAATAAATTTACTCAAACCAGCCGCCGTTAATGTGCTATATGAAATGTTCAAATTTTAAAAGTTTAAAAGATGTTATGCTTGCCAAATTTTATGTTCTTAAAAGTGTAAAATTTCCCACGAAAGTAGTTCTATCATTTTTGCTACAGAGCAAATCCAATGCATACAAAAAATTTGGAGCCCCATATTTAAGTTAAATGTCAACTTTCTTAATCCTTACTTTGCAATACCTAAGTTTCCAACATTG
The DNA here is from genome assembly GCA_004115045.4 of Sinella curviseta. NCBI lineage: Eukaryota > Metazoa > Arthropoda > Collembola > Entomobryomorpha > Entomobryidae > Sinella > Sinella curviseta. The sequence continues at coordinate 17,929 of CM023199.3, read as the reverse complement.
CATTGCGACATGGGAGATTGATGCCTATATATTCCCAAAACATATCCTCCGAAACCACCGTTCGTGTTGGAAGATACCAACTGTCGAAAGATACATATATGTATCCTAAAATACCGTCTATGTGGTGGCAATTTATTACAAATCAAAAATATATTATCTTCGTGTAAATGATTATTTTTTACCAGTAGCCTTAATGTTAAATTTGAAAGCAAAGATAATATTTTTCTATGGGTACAGACTGATATTTGGTTGCAATTTTTTTGACCATGTCAATGATTTGAGATACATGACTTTCAGAATATATTTTACGGATCTGAAACTATTTTATTTGTTTCAATGACGTAATTTACTGATAAACTTCTACTGCCGTGCAATGTATTTTTCATTCATATCCAGTTCCTTGCACAATCTGAGTACATGTGGATCTTTTATTTTTTAATAAGGCAGGACAATTTTACGGTTTGAGTTGTGAGCAAACTATGTTTCGTAACGTTACTTGCCATAAAATGTCACTACTTGATCAGAAAAACTGTTACATACTTTACAACACATTGAGTCAATTTACTCATAAAAGCCTTTTTTAAATTAAATATAGTTCACGAAAAGTTTCATTAGGACAACCACTAAATGTAGGATTTCTGTTGGGTGAAAAATTATCTGCCTCCCGGAGATTCCTTCCGTTATCCAGCGTTAAGTCACGGACAGCCACTAAACAGACGGCATCTTTGAAGGTTATCGTGAACGTGCCCTGAACGTCTGACCGTTATTTTGTACTCGTGTATATATCTCCTAAATCGGAAAATTATTACATTGTATTTATAATAAAGTATTGCAGTTTTCAGCCCAAAATTCTTTAAAAACGTATATTTTTAGAATTTCATCTTCTTAAACGTTAATGCTAACCGTTAATTCAATTCGTATTTCCATCTTATCCAAAATGAACTTCTTAAATCTGACTTCGTCACTACGCTTGACTTAATTAACAGAACGTGCTCATGCAAGTATGTTTTTACATTAATGTAAATCTAAAACTGTCCAGTCGTTACAAATTACTCCTCAACGTGCAACGTTTGGCTGAATGCTATAAAATTAATTTTTTCTTTCGAAGTTCACAGTACAAGTGAACATTTTTCAAACGCTCGGATCGTTCCATTCGTCATCAATAATCTCTATAAAATCATTTAGACCTAGTGTTAATTTGGCAGCCGATATTAACTCAATGCTAAATTTTGTCCCTCCAATTTCCTACATATATACATACTTGCATTCAGGTTAGATACGTATTGTGGAAGGTCGTGCCCCTCCCTGGTCGTGGGGCTGGGTACGCGCCTGTTTTGAAATACAACATGACTCTTCGATTATGTGTGTGTTAATTATTTTTGAGTTTCAAATCTCAAATCAATAGATGAATTTAATTCTATTTTTGATTCGGTGGGACATGAAGTCAACTTTTATATGTAAATCCAGAAAATATTCATTTGACGGTTGAATTTCATAGTATCACACCATTAAGGATATTTTCGGTCAAAGTGAGTAATTTTTTGACTCAGTGAATTCCTGTAACCGTTAAAGGTGCCAATGAATATGTACAACGGCACAAACGCATCACCGAAAGTGGTTTCGTGATTCATAGTATAACTTTATTAAATGAGATATTACTTTATTGCCATTGCAAAATTCATTAGAACTGATATTCCGCCCAGCCGCACTAGCAGATTAGCTGAAAAATACAAAGCCATCTTTTGTATTCAGTTCAAAATACCATATGTTTTCTAAAGTTATACACTATCCGTGTTTACCTTTTGATCATTTGTCTTGAAACAATGCAAGAGCTGAGCGCACACAGTGCAGATATTATCCTCGGTGATTTTCTCATTATCCTTTTCTGTACATATAAATACATTACGCAGATAATAGGGCAATCAGGATGCGGAAAATTGTATCCTAATGTATGTATGTGTGATTATGACTATTGACTTTACCAGCCGCATCTACGCACTCCATTTCGTAGCCTGTGATAACCAATTGCAAATGCTTATCAAGAACGTGCTCCAGAATATCGGCTTTGAATGCATCCCGATCAAAGTGAAAACCCTTCAGCTGTAAGTAAAAAACTTGCCGCATATAAAGAAGACAAAACTCAGTGCCGAATGTTCATCTAACTGACGCATTTATACAAGATGTGTAGAAGTGTAATCATTACGACATTATTACGTACCATGCCCAGTTGAGAAAGTACACACCTTGCGAAACACTGAACACAGGAACCAAAGGGAAACCAATAACAAGTAACTAATGAACCAATTATTTAAGTATCTAGTTTCCCAATTAACAATTCTAATACCTTGTTCTTCGCGTTTTCAACATAACCTTCCGCTGAGTGTGGCATGTCCTCCTCACTCAGTCCCAGGGTTTGCATGCACATATTCCCGGCCGAGTATTGTTTGATATTCGGTTTGATCTTGGAGGCACATGATGCGTCTGCAGCAGCCATTGTGTTGACGGAAGCCAACGCTAGGTAAACTGTTATGATGAATGCCTTCATTTTTAAAAGGACAAGAAAAAGTGAAAGGGAGCTTGGCTCGACTCAACAAACTGGATATGAAATACGTAGGAATTCGCCAAAGGATGCTGTGTATGTGTCGGAGTGTGTGCATGTGCCAAGATAAATAGCTCCGCAAAATATTCGAGTGTCTACTAATTGAAAATTAACGAGCTGATTAGAGATGTTCCAACAATATTTAGAGCATTTTTTTCCTTTAATGGGTGCTATTTATGTGAGAATTTTATTCATCCAAGAAAAATCATGACTTTAGTGCTATTTTATCATCAAATTTTCTTTGAAAAAAAAATATTTTCTTTTGGTAAATGATTAATTTTTAGTACTCATTCAATAATAAATTTAACACGTAAGTAAGTATTTATTTATGGACATTTAAAATTAATAATTTTAGCCAAGTGAATTAATTTTATGGCGAAGCCGATATTTACGAATGTTTTTTTGTGCATAATAATTATTCTTTTTGTAATGCATTTCCACACTTTTTTGGGCGACCTGGTCCTCTTTGTACTCCAAGAGCTTCAGTTGTCGCTTCAATAGGTAGAGTATATTTGTCTAGGTAAACCGCTACACCAATTGCGTTAATGCAAATGTAGTTCTTCAAAAAGTTAGGACATGTACATGTGTAGTCTGGTGGTACAGCCGAGTCCGTGTATGTAACCCAATGGGTATGAATGTCACTAAAGACATAATCATTGAAAGTCTTCCACTTTTTTGGTCGGTCATTACACGTCAATTTTCTCATATCAGAGGAAGATATATTTGTCCCATCGCTGCGGATGTATGCAGTGTTGTGATTTTTTCCTTTCTTGTATGTGACGGCAGGTTGGCTTTTGATCCAATTATCAGTGGCTTTCAATACAGTTAAGTCGGGTATGAGCTGATATTGTGACTTTCCTTCTCCAGTTACGTTTGATTTCCTCTTCTGATATTTCGATTTCTTGCCAGTTATTGCGTCAAAAAGCAGACAATTTCACGCGTTCACTTGTTGTACCAGCCATTTTAGTAACTTACTGTTTCGTTGCTGAATATGAAATAAGTCATTTTCAAGATTGAAAGAAGAAAATGAACAGATTGAAGGCATTCCCTGTGTGACGGCAAATCCACCTATATGCAGGCATACCTATCCATAATGGTCATAATCTTTTAATCCTGAATTTGTTTATACAAAAAAGGTCTCGAAAATAAATACATTTGCCCAACTAAATCATCACAACATATAATAAAATAAATATTCCCTAAACATAATACCAATTTTTGATCCAAAATAAATAATCATTTTCCCAAAGAAAATATATTTTTTTCAAGGAAAAGTGTGATGATAAAAAAGCACTAAAGTCATGATTTTTTTTGGATGAAAAAATACCTGCCTTTATGTGACTAAAAGCGTATTCTCGGGGCGAAAATTACATGATGCATCTTCACTTTTTCTCAGTTCGTACTGTAATTAAGAGCATTGCGTTAATTAGTTCTTGCTCGGCGATAATATTTATATTCAATGATAGGCAGCATGATGGCTCATTAGCGAGTGGCGAGTAGGTACTACCTACTAGGTAGTCAATAATTTGCCTTCTCTATCGACATATTTGATGGGGGAAATTGCTTACAATATTCTTTATCCGAACTGATCAGAAAAAATGATCTCCTTCCCAATTATCTCTATTTGGATAACAACAAATATTTTCAATTTCAGCTGATGTAGCCCATATCCATTTATCACTTTTTCAAGTCTTTGGTTTACTCCCTCGAAACCATGTCGATTTGACATTTGCTGCCCAAATTGAATATTGGTCTAAACAGGATCAATGTTGTTCATTAATGAATTGATTTTCCACCATAATACGCAATGGAGCCGATAATTATTTTGTCCGCTTACTGTATCCAAACTACTTTGCCTTTCTGTTGTTCATTTGTGGCACTTGATTGAACATATGAGAAATGAAATTATACATGGAAATATTCGTTATTCAAATAGTTTCGCAATATTCTAAATCGTTCGATTTGTAAAAATTCGCCCACAGCAAAGAACTTTGAATTAGTTAGCTTACATTACAAAGTAACAAATTACTAGAAAAGAAACCGGAGACCATTAAACTATATACTTGGGTCACAACATTGACTAATGGATTCCAATTGCCGCTACATTGTAATTATCACGTCTGTTATCGAAATCAGGCCCGTAACTACCTCGAGGGTGGCCTGGCGCACGTATTGAGGGTACGGCCTATTTGAATGCAACGCTCTGATACATACACTGTCTCTTCAAATGCATTTTATATGTGAGTTGTATGATAAATTCATTTTGGCAGTGATAAGATATCAGTGATCATATAACTGATATCTCTTCCTCAAATTGTTGTGGTACAATTCCTGCAAGTCACAACAGAAAATTTAATTTCTATATTTGTTAGATTTAGATTACGATTGCTGGATTTACGATTGATGTTGTTCAGTAGTTGTGTCGAAATAAGGACATGATTGTAGTCGGGCTTTACGAGGTAAACCTTAAAATATTGTAAGCATAAACGGTGAATTGCAAACGTTTATATTTCAAAAGAAATGCATGACCCTCTATCCAATTATTTTTACCCGTCGAATTTACAATTTCTACAATTTGTAGTCGTAACTTACCAAATTATTCGACCATCCAGTTCTTCAGAGGCGGCCCGATAAATTTCTTTCAGTGAGCACTCTTATCGAAAA
>CM023199.3:0-12566 GCA_004115045.4 Sinella curviseta | reverse complement strand
AACCATGCTACACCCTAAGAAGAGGAGCAGAAGCAGAGAGAAAAAAAGTGGTTGTAGATTTTTTACCAGTACTACATCGCAGCACAGTATTTGCTCGGTGCATTCTTGTATAGTAGTGTTATAATAGCATATGAAATGTTATGAAACAAATAAATATCCTAGTACATACTGTTGAATGTTATATATACATATATATATGTTATAAAGATATAGTATAGTTACATAAGAATACAATATAAAATTGTGTATAAAAAATGGGATCCATGCACAAAACCTGTCCACTGCAGTAAGTTATATTGAAACATGTTACTTCTAGCGCAAACTCAGTCACTGAGCATTTATGTATTGCAAACAACTAAATATCCAATTTGTATTATGATAATTACTATGAGAAAATGTAAAACCGAAAACGCGAATGCTTGCAGTATGTAAAACGAAAATGTAAAAATTATGGAAGCACTCATGGGGTTACCAAAGAGTGCACAAGTTAAATAAACGAATCAATCAAATCAATCAAATTTCCATGCCATGACTGTTATATAGTAACAGTTGTCGCCGTAACTTGACATTTTTATGAACCCGGAAATAAATTCAAAGTAACTTGGAGAAATGTTTGACTGCATTTACTAATATCGCAATAATCAGATTCGCTGGAACAGTTACAAGTAATAAAAATAATGCAGTTCACAACTTAATCAAAAATTAAATTGGCATCGCGCGAAACATTTAATGATAGCTCCTGTTCCCTTGTATCGCTTCTAGTTGTCCCTCTTAAATTATTAACTCTTAGACTGATACAAGGTGGAATTTCGTGCCTGGCTAATGTGGACTAGTAAATATAATATTTAGTAAAGGGAAATCCGCAAAGGCGCGTAGCTGTCAGAGGGACGGAGATCCAGTGGAGCACTATCGTCTTCGGTGTTTCGTCATTTGAATAATTTGCAGTTTTACAGCCCGTTTGTTCATATCTACAATTTGGTCGCTGAGCAGTATTTAAGTTTAACAAACATAATCCTGGTGTTTCCAATACAAATGGAGAAGTTCATGTTGGACAGTGTTTCATTATGATGCAACAGTTTGCGAGCATGTTGATATGCAGGCGCAACAATGAGGTATTATGATGACCTACGGGTAGCTTTTATAAGGAACACACTTCCTCTGATTCATTTATCCTTGAAAGTATATTTTGTTGAATCACCAAAACATGTCAATGACTGCACTTGGTAAATTCACTTGACTGTTTCCATGGGCATCCATATTATTGCTGCTGTAGGTTCCCATGCTTGTTTCCTAAAGTGATAACTCTGAAGTCATTACTTACAAGTTGGACCTGTTCCGAGCGTCTTCTAGGGAAAGTTAAATCAGCGTTAAATGTTGTCGTAAGTAATATAGTGAACGACTTGAAAAGACGGATCTTCATAAAATGTAATGAAAATGTGGGAAAAAAGTTTGCCGAAACTGGCAATTGTACATACATGGCACAAAGCAAAGAGATTTAATGGGTTCTTTGTATGTTGTTGCGATTGCGGCTGATCATGTGACACAAGTCGTCTTTTGACTTCTTTTTTATTGGCAAGTTAACAAGCTAGACAGAACACCAAAAGTACTTTTTTAGTTCGAGCTTAAGTTAACAGAACAGTACTTGGAAGAATTCAATAGGATACTTTCATTTGTTCATTTTAAAATATTGCGATTGTTGCTATCCGCTCAACTTTATGGTGTGAAAGATTCACTGACCCAATAAAATCGGCTTAAAACAGCCTTGTCAAACGACATGGTTCAACAATTCTTCATTCCCCCCCCTCTCTCTCTCGTAGCGCCCCAATTTAAAATAACACATTTATCCTTTCATTCAAATTGTTTCCAACGTTATAGGCATTGAAAATATATTTATTTTATACTTACAATCATCCTAATGCATCCTAGCCTTCACGTTAGGAGGGAAAATAAAATGTGTGTATAGAACAAAGTTTTCACATCGGAAGCGATTCAATGTAAGAAAAAGAAATATACATTTTTTGTTATCACCAAATAATTCTTGTATACAAATGCCACCGCAGATTCTATAAAGTATATAGATGCACCTCACTGGAAAATAGTATGGTTTGAAAAACTTCGTACAGGAAATAAATTACTTCATCGCCACTGAATTGAAATACTCGAGACGCCGTAATCAATAACTTTACCACAATGATTCATTTATATTCGGTTAGATATGGATATCAACTCTCATGCATGTTTCTGTAGTTCTAAAACTAATTTTACCTGAGACTAATTTGAAGAAATTGGCAAAGGCGTTACTGGCCAAAGACTGATGGGTTTAAATTTACGTTTCGTTTGTAGTTTGTGAGTGAAAGCAAACACGAAGCAAATTTGTCATGATGACATTTAATCTTCATGAAACTTAAAATCGCATTAGCAATAGCAGGATTTCCACCCCATTTCATTATCTTGGATAATCCACTTGGATTGACTTAATTGTAAATAGTATTTGTTTGTGGCTTTAGTAAAACAATAATATTTATATGGGCAGAGGAACACCTCAAAAGTTTTCTTGAGTTACAAACTGAGTGTTAATATGATTCTCTTGAAGGCTGCTAAAACTGCTTCTGATGACGTGCCACAACCTATCTTGTGGCTTTCTCCTTTCTGCTAATGGCAAGGCGGCACTGTTCAACAGAACATTTCCTACCTCCTTTTTCCGTTGGGCACATATTGGAAAAGATTATTCCATGGAAGAAAATCGAAACAACGCACGTGGCAGTCAGCGAATACGCGATTTCTTAACAGTACCTAAAATTTGCAAGTGAATTTATGAATGAATTTGAACGAACACAAGTCTGGACGTCATGTGTTTGTTATGCTTTAACGACAGCCGTATTTTTCTTTTCCGAAATGCTGTTACTTTGCAGACCAGATGAATGCGCCGGCGGTGTTGATCGGTTTTTTGAAATACCAAATAAATATATGATATAGCTTAACACTGATATACGTCAAGCAATCAACTGACCTACTACTATATATGATAAACGATGCCTACAAATTGTCCGACGTCTTCAACACCATTCAGCATATGGCATACAAAACATTCAACACTCTAATTGATATGTATGCTCGCTCACATATACCTATCATCATTACCTTGTTATATGAAGGCTACTAAAAATCTGAAGGAGCTTAAAACAGCGGTAGCTTCCTTAAAATGAAGTCATATAACGTTAATTTATTACGTGAATATACAATCTTTACCACTTTTAAGATGCAATTTCAGTACAATGAAACTTTAAATTGTTTACTGCGTAGTTTTGTATTGACGACGACCAAGAATTTTTCTAGCCAACATTTGCAGTAGTAGAAATTAGATTTGTCAGGTCGAGGTGCAAGTGTGGTTGAAATTATGGAGTTGGTTTCTTGTAGATAAAAAACTTGCTTAAAGTAGATCAAAACTTTTTCTTTATCATTACTACCGAAATTAAAAATGTCCCTCTTTTGCCACTTTTTCGTTTTTCTGGGGAGATACTGGTCATTGTTTGCAGCCCGTGGTGTCTGATCTCATTCATATTGACTATAGGAATCCGTTACGCCCGCAAGAATGTACATTCGAATACTATTCGATGCGATAAAAGAGTGCAAAATGTTATGCACATGCTTGCAGCCTCAGTCGTCTCATTATAATTACTCATATATTCTTAGACGGGTACAATGCAATGTAAACGCTTACATCACCAAAAAAAATTCAACGTAATTACTGCGTCGCATTAGCAGAGTTGGATCTGCATTAACCTGCGTCACCATACCGCATGTATTATACTTGCTGTCACATTAGTTTGACAAAGGTTGTTTTATGAATGTAGGAACGTTTTGCATGTAATCTCGAAATGTTCCAATTCTGTAAATATTGCAGCTGAAGATACTGGAATTCATAAATTAATAATGTGGTCTGTAATTAAGTAAACACGTAAGCTTGCGTCCGCCAAGACAAAAATAACAGCAATCCGTAGAGTGAAAAATTAACACGTTTCACAATCGCAATGTTGGTATGACTCCTTTGACTTGTCCAAAAAATGATAAAACAAAAACTAACTGACTTAATATTGAAGTATTTATGCATTAGTAAATTTACTTGAGGGTGTAGCAACTTTTGGACGAACATTATTGACTGTGCAAGGTAGACTCTCAAAATACATACAAGTAATTTTGCACTCTCCCAGGAACGTTTTACTCGACTCTTCCTTTTGTAATTTTATAACCCGCATCTCGACGCCAACATATACAAGTTCGACCTTTCTGTGACGTGTGTCCTATGTTAGGTGCTGGTTCGACAAGGTTTTCGATGAGTGACAATGTAAATTGTAGTCAATCCAGTTTCTAGAAGTTTTTATTGTTAGTATTAAATCTTGAACCATCACTCATAAGTACCTGAACAAATGTACTTTAAGCTTGTAAACCTGTAACCTAAAAACGTAATCAAATATGTATGCATTAGTAAAATTACCTGTGGATCATACTTTGAGCATTATTGACTGCTACGCATACAACGTGTGCAAGGCAGACTGGAAAAATACATACAAAATATATACCGGTAATTTTGCCTTCTCCCAAGAACGTATTCATTGACTCTCCCTTTTGCAATTTTATAACGCGCATTCGGACGCCATATTAGGCAATTTTGACCTTCCAATCGCAAATGTTAAAACAGATTAAATATTGACCAAAATTCTTTGATGAGATAATATAAATGTGTATGAGCGAATCCGTTGACGGTATTTACAGGGAATTTCAATGTCTGCTTGCCAAATCAAGGAAATTGTATTTTTAAAGTTATCGGAACATACTTCAGTGCTTCAGTTATTAAATGGTTCCTATATTTTGCACTGTAAACTATCCATTCGGTAACTAGCTCAGTAGTTTTTATGCTGTCATTTCGATACCATTATATATAAATCACACGTGCTACGTCTGTCTGAATGTAGTAGGTCGCTCGTAGACGTTATTTTGTTGGGGATATTTGCTGTATACAGAAAATGATGAATAATCATTCGTATAATGCTGGTCAAAAAGTAGCGTGTGAATCCGTGAACCACTACAACATGTCCTCATTTTTGTGGAAGGGGTATTTTCTGACAAGGATTATCAAAAGAACTTGGTTGTGCGAAGAATAATTCCTAATTGCAAACGTTCGCAACCTGGAACACATGTACATGTGCAGAAATTATAATGTTTTTCAACAAATGTACGTTACTTCATCCGCGTACATCTTACTGACAATCTAGACGGCGAATATCTTTTATTGTAGAAAAACAAGTTAGCTTGAAAGTGATCGTCTAACGTGACCGTTAAAAACCGTTATGATGTCAAAATGTTACCGTAATAGCATACATGTGTGGCACATGAGTATAGTGTGGCACATGAGTATAGGTTTAATGGAAAATTACAGTTTTATATTTGTAATGCTGACAACGAAACTTAATAACAACAAGATCGTTGCTTCGCCATCTAGCTAGGTCCTGCTAGCTCTGCGGGTTTATTAGTTTTTTTTTAATTTAATGCAGCGAATTGAGAGTTTCATAAAATGTTGTACTACTTTAATACAATATGTGCCAAATTAATGGACCTGAATCTGATTCTAGTAGAAATTTTAAAAACAAGCACATTTTACTTTCTGTAAAAAACTATTCCTTATTATCCTTTAATTTTTAAACCATCATATCGACGCCACTGTGGACAATTGTGACCTTTCTGCTTCATAATGTATGGCAGGTGATGATGGCTTAGTGTACACGAGTTTCCAGGAACATCACGTTTTAGGACATTTGGGTTACCCGCATTAAATTGTAGAAAGATCATCATATAGGAACGTTGACAAGACGCAGGTTCTGGGTAAGCGAGAAGGTTTGCATCATCTTTGATGCAATCCCAAACGCACATTTCACCGTACTGTACTAAACGTACCAAGAACATATGCATTATTTATTGAGAGAGAACCCTACAGAAACCTAATTGAGACTCGGCATTTTTTTCTATCTCATTTATCGGTCGTCAGTCAATCGTATTAACAAAAATTGTAAATTTGCACTCTAGTGAAAATTATTTTCAAGCACATCCATAAGATAAAAATTGTAGCCGTGAAACCTAAATTACATGCATTTCTACTCTTTAGGAGACCGACCATTCACCATTAACAAAATCCTCTTCTCTGTTAGCTCGAAGACAAACTTTCATGCAATTCATTCATTGAAAATTGGGAGTCGATTGCATGAATGAAAGCTGAACTTTCAGTTAAATTTTTGCGTATTATAGCCACTGCATTTCAGAATGATTTTTTCATGCACTTAGATGCTTTTGTAATAATTTTGTAGTCACATAAATAATTTTTGAGGGTTTTATTTATTTTGTGCATCGAAATTGTTTAGAGTTGAAAGTGACAACACACAAACTGAAGTGTGAATATTGAGAAGTCTATTTTGCCCTCATCTATAACTAATTTTTCAATAACCATACCATGCCAAAACTTTTCACATTTAAAAGATGTTTTACCGTTGCTCTATCTTGCTGACGAATAAATATTATATCCACATATTTCATACATATCCATATATTTCATCGGAGCTGCAGGAGAGAATAATATGATGTTCTCACTGATTCTGAAGAGATACTGATCATTGTATACAACGCCACATGTTTGATCTTGCATTTGTAGTGAATATTGCCATCCGAATCTTCAACTGGTACATACATTAAAATACTATTCCTATTCGACGCGATCAAAGGTTGCAAAATGTTACGGATTATGCTTCTGTGATGTATTTGTAAGGTAATGAATGATGTATGATTCAGTTAAATGATGTGTACGTAGGTCAAAGGTGAGTGGTATTCTTTGCCATTTAAAAGTAACAAGTTTATTTACAGTAATAGTAAGTAGGTATAAGTTTTACTGGAGATGTGCTCCAGGCAAAAGGCAAGATAGGTCTGATGGGAAGCATGCAAGCAGCGTGTGTGTAGAGTAGGCAAGGTTGGAGGAGCACGAGGTATTTTGATGTTGGACTTTGGCAGAGGTGGCGTGACCACCGCTGGGGCAGGATGAGAAGATACCACATTTCCTCTCCTTCATTCTTTTTAAATTTATTGTAACATAATAAAAAAAGAATATAATTAGTGTAGACTGCTGCTGCTAATCATCGTCTTCGTCATGGTCCAAGCTGCGTCGTGCGTCTGTAGCGGCGACCGCTTCCGGATCCAATCCTGATGTGGTGTCTTCATCGTCGTCGTTCTGCTGCTGATGAGCCACCCGCATTTGGTCCATGTGGCCCTTCAGTTGGCGTCCTCCAACATCGACCAAAAATGACACTGGGCCAAGAGAATAAAAGATCCTTCCGTAGGACCACTTTTCTTCGTTCTTGGAGAATGACTTGATCCACACTGCTTGACCTTGAAGGAGCTCCCGAGTTTTGGCTTTCTTGTTATGGCTGGCTTCTTGGCGCAGTTGAGATTTGCTAACAGTTGTCTTCAAACTTGGATGAACCAAGTCAGGACGAGTCTTGATGACTCTGCCGAGAAGGAGCTCGGAGGGAGGGACTCCTGTTGTTGTGTGGGGAGTACTCCTGTACTTTTGGAGAAACTCCGTCAAGCGTTTGTTGATAGGGAGGTCGGTGCTTTTCATCGCCTCCTTGAAGGTTCTCACAAATCTCTCTGCTTCAACGTTGGTTCTGGGGTAATAGACAGTGGAGAGGATGTGCTTTACGTTGTTGCTTCTCAGGAACTGCTCGAATTCGTCCGAGGTAAACTGAGGACCGTTGTCAGTTACCACTTGTGTAGGTAGACCGAATCGAGCGAATACTTCCTCAAGCTTTTGGATTACTACTTGAGAAGTTCGTCCACAAGAATAATCCAATTCTTGTTTTGAAAAGGGCCTGCCAAATCCTGGTGAAGTCTATCCCATGCCTGTTCTGGATGTTGCCATGGATGAAGTGGGCTGGTTGGAGGATCTGCTGCTTTCTGCTGACATTGTGTGCACGATTTGCACAGAGCTTCAATGTCACCGTCCAGTCCAGGCCACCACACGTGTAGTCGGGCGAGAGACTTCATTCTAACAATGCCTGTGTGCATAGAATGAAGCTCGTTAAGGATTTCAGTACGAAGAGAGGGAGGGATGATGACGCGCATGCCCCAGAGGAGGACATTGTTGACAACCGTCATTTCCTCTCTTCTCAAAAAGTATTGTTGTAGAGGTTTATCTTCGTCAGATAATTTTGCTGGCCATCCCTGCTGCTGGAACTGGATAACTTTGGAGAGTGTAGTATCACGAGCAGTAAAATATTTAATTTTTGCCCTGGTGATTGGCAAGGAGGCACAAAGGCTTTGACTTGTTTTTCAACGCCAGGGTCCAATGTTGTAGCTGGTGCTGTAATGCACCGTGAAAGAGCGTCAGCATTCCCATGATCGGCTGACTTCCCGTAAATGACATCATACTGGAACTGTTGTAGATATACGGCCTAGTGATGGAGTCGTGATGCAACGTAAACTGGTAAGCCAGTTTTCGGGCCAAAGATCTTGAGGAGCGGGCGATGGTCCGTAACGAGCAAGAATTTACGGCCACACAAATATTTGTAGTATTTTGTGATGCCAAAAATGATGGAAAGGCCTTCCTTCTCGATTTGGGAATAACGTTTTTCAGTATCTGAGAGCGTCCTGGAGGCGAAAGCAATAGGACGTTCCGAACCATCAGTGTGTTTGTGAAATAACACCACGCCGGCGCCTACAGAGCTGGAATCGCATGATATTCCAATGGGAAGAGCAGGATCGAAGTGAGCCCGTGTGGGTGCTGTGCTGATGAGTCGCTTTACTTCATCAAATGCTGCCAGGCATTTGGTTGTCCACTTCCATTGTACATCCTGTCTTTTCAGTGCGTAGAGGGGCTCAGCAACATCATCAAGTTTTGGTAAAAACTTAAAATAAAAACTCACAAGGCCCATGAAGCTGCTTAACTGGTGAACATCTCGTGGAGCTTGGATGCTCTTGATGGCCTTAACTTTGTCAGAAGTTGTAGAAATCCCTGCTGCAGAGATAGTGTGACCTAGGAAGTACCAATGTTGACTTGGCTACTTCACACTTGTCTTTGTTCAACTTGATGTTGTGGTGTCGTAATTGCTCAAAAATTGTGCGTAAAGCTGTAAGATGCTGTTGAAGTGTCTTATCAGCCGCAAGAGTATCATCCATATACGGCTTAGCTTGCTGTATATTCGTCAGGATCTCGTCCATGGTCCGTTTAAATATTGCAGGGGCTGATGATACTCCTTGTGGTAACACGTTGTACCGGAACAATCCACGGTGCGTGTTGATAACAAGAAAATCCTTGGAATTCTCGTCCAGCTCCAACTGATGGTAGGCGTTTGAACCATCCAGTTTGGAGAAAACTGTGCAATTGTGGGAAATTGCGAAGACATCTTCTGGAACAACGATGGTATACTGAGTCACATGTAGTTGACTGTTGACCGTATCCTTAAAATCTCCAGTGATGCGGACTTTGCCGTTTGGTTTCTGGACAACGACAAGAGGACTCGCCCACTCGGAGGTATCTATTTTCGTGATGACGCCCTGTTTCTCCATTGTCTGCAACTCGAGATCCACTTTCTCGTAAATGGCGTATGGTAAAGGTCGAGCCTTGAGAAAACGAGGGTGTGCGTCATCCTTCAGAATAATGGATGCCTTGAATCCATTAATTCTGTCATTGGCAGTGGGGGTGGAGAATACATCCTTGTATTCCTCCAGAAGCGATTTAACTGTTGTTGTTGTGATGTTGTTGACTGAGCGCGTGTTGAGAACGCTCCAGTCAAAGTTGAGTAACTTGATCAGGTCACGTCTAAGAAGAGAATCGCCATCAACTACTGGGATGCTGTGCAGGATCGTAGTTCCGTTGTAAATGTAGGGCCTTTGTATGGGCCGAAGACGAATAGCAGTCTTGGAGCGGTGGTTTCCCTAACTGCTGCCAAAACTTTTTTGAAAGTAAGCTGGACTCGCAACCAGTGTCCAGTTCCATCTTGTGTGGTACACCCGCTATTTTAACTGTAATAAAAATAGTAGGGTGATTAGAGTTATTATTCAACTTGTTTGTACGTTGAATAACTTTAAGAGTGTAACACGGTGGGCATCCTTCTTTTGGGATGAGAGGCAGACACTGGCAAAGTGACCCTTTTTGTGGCACTTAAAACACTCAGCCTCAGTGTGCTTGCAGTCGGTGTACTTGTGTTTACTGGATCCGCACCGTCGACATCTGTACGATTGATTGGTGTCCTTGGAGGGACCACCCCGGAATTGCTGTGGAGATTTCTACTGCTGTCCAGAGCTATCCGACTTGTTGTTGTTGTTGGAGGAGGAGTTGGAAGGGCCCTTGTTCCACTTACAAGACCTGAACTTTTCTGTTTTGTGTACAGCGGAGGGGTCGCCTTCCTTCATCTGTGTACTTCCACCTCGGATTATGGAGGTACTGTTCTCGGCAGCTTCCATGGATATAGCTGTCTTCATCACTTCCTCCAGCTTGATGTCGTCGTCCTTGGAGAGAATGGCACGTTGTAGTTTGTCGTGGTCCACTCCCAAGATAAACTGATCTCGGAGACGTGTGTCGAGATCAGACGTAAATTTGCAATGTCTGGCGAGCGTCCGTAAGGCTGCCAGGTACTATGTAACTGTTTTACCCGCGTTCCGGTGACGACGCATGAACTTGTAGCGTTCAGCCAAAGCCTTAGGTGTAGGCTTGTAGTGCTCCTGCATCTTGGTAACTAAGTCTGCTAGGGGCGTCTTCTCCAAAGAATCAGGCGAAATCAGATTCTTGAGTAACGCACATGAATGAATGCCAATGTGCGAGATGAAGATGGCATGGCATCTTTTTTCGTTTTTGGAGACGTCCAGCTCGTTAGCGATGAGAAATGAATTGAAGGTTGTCGCCCAATCTTCAAATTCGTCAGTGGCCGGTTCAAACGGCTTGAGATTACCAACGGTGCCCATTTTCTTCGGTTTTGTAGTTGTAACCAGTGTAGAAGAATGCTGTGGCGGTGGTGGATTAGATGGAGGTGCTGCTGAATGATGTGGATTTGTTGAGGCGTCACTTTGTTGTTGTGTAGTTTGAGCAGTGGAGGAGGATTTCGGAACCTTTTTCTTCGTTGAGCCTCCTGTTGCTGCGGTTGATGTAGAAGAGGAGGACGAGGCGGAATCAGCAGCCTTCTTCTTTTTCGGTTTTGGATTTGGAGGTGGAGGAGCCTGTTTCTGGGATGTATCCGGAAACGGGAAATGTGCGTCTTGATCTCTGGCGCCAGGAGTAGTGGGAGCACTCGTGTCACTGCTGCTCATCGGTTACTCAGCGTCTGTAAATTAGCTGAAAAATAACACGTCACGCACCGTTTAGAGAAAAATGTAGTTTTTTTGTAGATTTTTATAACTTGCACTTCAAAAATTAGCCTCGTCGCCAATGTGATGTATTTGTAAGGTAATGAATGATGTATGATTCAGTTAAATGATGTGTACGTAGGTCAAAGGTGAGTGGTATTCTTTGCCATTTAAAAGTAACAAGTTTATTTACAGTAATAGTAAGTAGGTATAAGTTTTACTGGAGATGTGCTCCAGGCAAAAGGCAAGATAGGTCTGATGGGAAGCATGCAAGCAGCGTGTGTGTAGAGTAGGCAAGGTTGGAGGAGCACGAGGTATTTAGATGTTGGACTTTGGCAGAGGTGGCGTGACCACCGCTGGGGCAGGATGAGAAGATACCACAGCTTCCATCCACAATCGTCTCATAATTACTCATATACATACAATTAAATGGGTCGGGTGCAATGCAAAGAAATATCGAATAAATGCAATGTAAATGTTTACATCCTCACAAACGGTTCAACATAATTAAAACGTAACAGAAGACAACTTGAATCTGTATTAACTATCGTCACATTATCCGATGCATAGTATTTGCCGTCACATTAGTTTGACAAATATAGTTTTATGAATGTAATATCATTTTGAATATAATCCCAAAATATTGCCATTTTTCAAATATTACACCTGTATAATGGCGTGCTGGAATTCATACAATTAATAACATGGCATGTAATCAGTGGCGTAGCCAAGGTGCTGCAGAGGGGGCAAATGCACCCTCCTGGAGCCGGACTTTTAACATTACGTAGATTGGATGGGAGGGGCAACCTTATACATTACGTGCAATAACCTTGGCCCACCTTGCGCTCCCATCCTGGCTACGCCCTTGCATGTAATTTAGTAAGCACGTGCAACGCTGGAGTCTTTCAAGACAAAAAGGCTTCATTTACTTTACATTTTAAAATATGTATTTTTTATATTGTCATTATACCGCCATTATATATAAATCGGACGTGCGAAAGTTTTCTGAAGTTGGTAGGTTGACTGTGCTCTCCTCTCATGTTTAGAGTAATGTATTGGACGTTCTTACAAAACATTTTGTATGCGAGAGCTTTGCTGTTTTAAAATAATAATGAAAAGGTCATATATTGCTGGAGAGTGGGTGTGCAACAACTGCAACCAGTCCTTATTTTTGTGAACGGACATTT